>PNEQ01002213.1:29000-44301 GCA_003012365.1 Medauroidea extradentata | reverse complement strand
ATTAGGGATGTCACTATATTGTACCTGATGTATAAAGGGTTTTGTTGTTATTTTTAATTGGAATTTTTTTGTCTCTAATCTTGACCGGCTTTTGGTGCTTTTCAGGGAATGTTTTCGGGGATTGTCTTTCAATTTGTTTTTCTCCTTTTGCATGTGCTCCCGTCTGGGGTCGCCGTCAGGGCTGTTCCGCCTTCCTATCATAAAGCGGCACGAGCGTGGGAGCTTTCCTGACGAGAGCGGGGAGCCGAGTGTGGACCTATTTCCGGCGAGGACATCTCGAGTCCTACGACGTACTGGTTCTGGCCTTCGTCCTACGGGTGACGACTGTCGCACATGGACTCCCCCTTACGCCTCCAGGTTTGGAAGACTTCGCCCATTCTGTAGAAGGAGTAAGGAGGGGGGAGTTGAACTAGGAGTAGCACACTCCTTGTCTGAAATGTATTATTACGGCCAGCGACTTGTGAATGCAGTGATAACCTAGAAGTGAGTGGTTAAATTAGACCTGTGGTGTCTCGTCCGACGTCTGTGACTCTTCTCCGTCCCGCTTCGACGTGTTCGGCCGGTCTCGGCAATCTTCGGCTCCGCTCATGTCCTCCCTTCCCTTGCCCCTCCCCCTACTTCCTCGACCTCAGCTCTGCCGGCCGCTCTGGGCGACGAGCCAGTCAGTCTCTTCCCGGTCCCGCTCGCGGGCAGTTGCGACCCTGTGGGCACGTCCTCGACGTACGTTTGGTAAGTTTTTAGTTTTTCTTTAATTTTCGGTTTCATCTTTCTGCTTTGTTTTTTTGTTCCTTACTTTCGTTTCGGTCGTATGTGTTCTTGGACGTGCTTTCGCGGCCGCGGGCTGGCTACAGCTGGGGCCCCTTTTAACTACATTTCAGATAATAGTGGTGCATGTTGTTGGGCAGCCACAACATTGTTTGTTTCTCGTTTCCGAATTTAATCATCGTAAGTCTGTATGGTATTAGAGAAGTTGAATGAAGGACATCTTCACTTACATGTGATTAATGAACTTATTGTGCATTGGATTAACTTGTATGTATTGAGATCTTAAATATACATTGATTGAAATCTCCCTTCTGGCTTGTTTCCGTGTAGCTAGCGTTTTTCCTCGTCTCAGTGTCGAGCTATAAGTGAGTTCACGAGTGTTTTTAAGGAGTATAGGATTGCTCCTGGGTGCGTGGTTACACTCGGCGCATATTCGACGGCCTGGTGTTAGCTGTGAGCCTACGATCCACGGGTTCAGAGTGCATCTCCATAATTATGTAGATTCGGGACATTACACAGAGACGCTATTGAAAATTAACAATGGATGTTTGGACATAGATGCTGAAGGTTGTATACTACTTTCAAGAGAATTTTGTAATTTAGTAGGAAACTATGTGGAGCTCATTCCTAAAGTTTATCCGGACTAGCAACAAAATTTCTGGTTATGCGCAGGAGCAATACTGGCGCCAAAAAATTAAATCGTTAACAAAATCATTACTGACATTTTGAAACAGGCAGGGAGAAATAAAGGAGTATTTGTCAATAGATATAATCATGGATATGGAACAAAGTACTACATATCCCGCTGAGTTCTTAAATTCACTTGAGCTATCAAGTGTACCCTCACATAAACTCTAATTGAAACTAAATGTACGAGTTATGCTTATGTGAAATATAGATGCACCTCAACAATGTAATGGAACGAGGCTTCAGATCACACAATTGGGGCAGAATATACTTGGTGCCACTATTTTAACAGGTGTAGGCAAAGGAGAATGTGTTATAATACATTGAATCCCAATAATCCCCACTGACCTACCATTTCAATTCAAAAGACTTCAGTATCCAACCAAGCTTAGTTTTGCTGTTACCATTAACAAAGCCCGAGGGCAAACATTACAAGTAGCAGGGGTGCATTTGGAAAAGTCATGCTTTTCCCATGGACAATTATATGTAGCGTGTTCACGTGTGTCCAATGCTCAGAATCTGTATGTATTTGTGCAGAATGGATGAACATATAATATAGCACACAGTAGCATCATATATTAATAATCTCATATGTGATCTTCTGAAGGAGAACTAATTTGCTCAACTTTTGTTAATAATTTAAACTTTTTAAAATCTTAGAAATTAAAATTATTTACTTTTTGTAGTGAGATATTTTAATACGCATGTTTTCCAGTTTTTAAAACTGAATTGGATTTTTTATAATTTTTTATTTTTGAAATGCTTATGATCCTGGTCAGATAATACGAAAAACAACAATCAAATTATTATTTTTTCAATGATCTTTGACATTTATTTAAGGACATCACGTGAGCGAAGCCATTGGTAAAAGCTAGTATACAATATAGGAAATATTAGTCTTTAACTGTGTATGCACCCTCTATCAAAAAATACACATTATTCATGTGTATAATATTTTGCGCACTTCCTTTTCTGTAAAATATTTATATGTTCAAAATTTTACTTTGATTGATAAGCAAATTCACTTCATTTTAAATATTATTCATAGTCACCAATTAATATTAGTTTCCTTGTGCTTATCATCCAATTTTTCATTGCTAATAGACTAGCTAAATCCCTAGTGCAGTGGTAGGGACAGAACGAAACATGATAAAAGGGGATGGCAGGGACCAACTCTCTCCAGATGCTCTGACCACTTGTTGAAGAAGAAGGGAGATGTCATGGCAGGCAACCATCACCCCTCCAAATGGCCAAGGTTACACCTTGTGGCCAGGCCACATATAATTATAAAAACCAGTCTAGCTCCTTTGTTTGAAGGGAGAGAATATCGTAGCTATTGACTTTTTTAAACAGTTGAGTTCATATTTTAATGCGGTTTTACATGTTATTAAAGTGACGTAACAAAAAGTCTGAAATATGTGATCATTCAAAAGTTTTATTTCACATTAAAGACTAGCCAGGGTAAAAAAATTGCACTATTTCATTATGTAGCACTATTATAGATCACAAAAGCTACAGAATGATGTTTATTTGAAAGTTCTATTGTTAAAATTGACTTTGATGCATCAATGGCTTACAGCACACATATTGTACATCCAAAACATCTGTTTCGAGGAAATCAAAAGAGAAAGTTGCAGTAAAAATCTTAATGTTGAAATACGTACAAAATAAACTGTTATCATTATTAGTTTCATGTTTGCACATTGAAAAACTGACAAAAAGTGACATTCAATATTTATGTCCATAATTAACAGTACACTTATAATTGAAAACTACGTAACAAAATAAAAGACTTCCTTATCAATAATAAACAAATACAGTTGATAAAAACTGGAAATTGTTCACCGTTTTATTTTTACACCTCAGTGGTCTACGTGTAAAGTGTCCTAACAAGAGTAGCCTATTAAAAAAAAAATGTTCCATTATTGAAACTCATACAGTAAATGGGTTGTTTTTCTTTATTTTCTACTCTGAATCCACAACATTATTGCTTTCCAAAGGCACCAAATCTTGTACCTTGCTTGAGGCAGGAAGTTGTCCAATTGAATTCTTGTACTCTCTGGTTATGACTCCTGCCTTGAGCAAAGACAGTAAATCCTGTTTTTTTGCACTAGAAATACGAATTCTTGCCAAATATTTATGTTTTAATTGGACATTTGCCCAAGTTTTCATGTCCAATGATTTCCTCGTGCGATGCTGTGAAATATCTAGTTCTTGAAATTCATCATCTGACAAGATGTACCTATACTGGATTATCAATGGTTTACGTTCATTGAAATGTAACCATTTAATGTTTAGCCAGTGTACCACCTCTGTACATGATTTGCTTGATTTCGTGTTTTCTACTACATGCGATGCTAAGTACTTCATATCGTAAAAGTCTTCATGATGCATGACTTTCACTTCATACGAACGTGGGTTTCTTCTTGCCATCCCTATCAACAAGGCCCATTCTTGAGTGCTGTAAACCTTCTTGTGCTTGTGTGCACGTTCTATTGTTGCATGGATAGCTTCACATTCCAAGTAAGAATTGTCCCATTCCATAAACTTCAAGTCTACAATTTTCAAACTCTTGATTTTGTTGACTGCATACAACATAGCTGTGGCAACGAACTTGTTGCGGTTTTGGCCACCACATGTGTCACAGAAGGCACAGACATGGGAAGCAGTTTCTTGCAAATTGTTCGGGTAGTTCAAAAGACAAGTTGCAACTTCTGATGGCCCTTTTCCTCATTCTGTTTCGTCCCAGAGACAGCACAGTCCATCCGCATTGGACGCATAAAAAATAGTAAAGTTATACACAGACAACATACATTTGTAATAAATGTGACTATCTCCAGCGAACGGAACATTCAAAATAGCTTGCATATAAAAAGATATAGACCTGCAAGTTTTTACCCAATCTTGAAATAGCTCATCTCTTATCCTCATCCTTCATGATCATTTCTTCCTTCTCCCTCCTCATGTGATTCTTCCACTCCTCTTCTATATCACTCTTATTACTTCTGGCATAGTAAACATTACATTTAGAGCACTGGTCTTTTTTTGGTTTATAAAAACTAAGACATGGGTCACAACTGTTGAAAATAGACCTGTATATATGTTCAGAAACAGGACATTTGTTTGTTGGATTGTATATGAATCTGCAAAGAGACTATACATTTTTGAAATATTAAGGTCTGAAGAAAGGTATAGTTTCTGAGAGTCCTGTCTGCAATAATGAGATTCCATTTTTGGAAAACTATGTATGTGTTCCATAACCGTATCCCTAACTTCTGCTTTAGAAGCGTTTGGTGCAGGCTTACCTTTCCGCTTATCATTACCAATGTAAGCTTTGCTTTTTCCACTTCTCTTCAAAGCAAGGTCCACAACTTGAAAGCTGATGTTAAACGTGCAACACAAAAACTTTAAACAGACTCTTGTTTGCTTCCCCTCTTCATTTGGAAGGTATTAATACACAGATTTACTCTTACTTTTCTTTGAAGTGTCATTTCTCTTTCTATGGCGATTTATTTCTGATTCTGTTACTAAGGAACAAAGAATTGGCTAAGTTCCAGTACTCTGTGCACAACAAATTCTGCTTCTGAGCCGACACCTTTAAAGAGCAATGAAACAGACATCTAGTACAGTCTACTACCTTAGGAATTTTGCATGGCATTGCTACCCCTCTTCTAGTAATATAAGACTTCCCAGACATTCTCCTATTTTTCCTGACGTTTCTTTGCCAACTATCAGGGTCTGCACATTTCTTATGTTTTCTTCCTCTCGTATTCTCAATAGGTTCAACATCGGTAACACTGTTGTTTGAATTCAGTGATGAATTTCTGGCACTGGGTGCATATTTCTCAAAAGAAGTTGATGCAAATACTTCATCTTTATCTACTCTTACGTTTGGCAAACAACTGTTAACATTCGCAGTATTCGTGTAGGTAGAACTTTTAGTCGTGGAGATGTGACTAGACAATGATGGCTCTGAAGAGTAGTTTTCACACGTCTCGGTAGGAATTGTCACTTCTTAGCACACATTTTCCAGTAACACAATATCGTCATTAAGACTATCATTTTCATTTTGAACCAACACGTAAGTACCCTCTTCAATGACAAAGCTATCAGCTTCCGGTAGGCCTTTAATATTATCAAATTCACACTTACCAAAACCTGCAAGTTCTGCCATATCCGACTCCAAAGAAACAGTAGGAGCAATATCACTTATGCTCCCTGCATCTTCTGTATGTACCGGTACTGTATCCTCACAACAGCCTTCGTATGAGTTTCTTGCAAAATCAGCTGGTAAATTACACACAATATTAATATCCTTTTCGCAACGTACTTCAGGTTGGGTTAGGACACTTTCACCAACTCTTTTTGCTTTTATGAGTTCCGGTAACACTATTTCATGCTCTTTTAAAGGCACCATACTATTATTTTAATCCCACGACTTGACATTTTTTTAAGTAGGCTTACACAGAAAACATTAAAGTAATCAACATCGTAACTCGTTTCATGCCATAGAGGTACAAAAATAAATTCGCACTAAACTTATTCAATTACAAGGTTAAAATCAATGAAGTAAACAAGCAACAACAGGCTTGCCAATATGACAAAAACATTTTCTTTGAATAATAAACTTTGCAAAACATAATGCTTTACTTTGGATAATGTTGCAATATGAAACATTATTTACATTATTAAATAAAAATGTAATTAATTTCAACATGCATAAATTTTCTTACTGCACAAATCAATTATGTCCGGACATACAATTACTGTAACCTAAACAAACATGTCCAAACACCTAGGACATGCAATACACGTGCACTTAAAACCACAGTAGAATTTGTGCGCAATTATAGTATGTCCTTTTGCTGGGTAATACAATACTTAAGCTTCATAATATTTGATTTTTAAGGACATACAACGAAAGTTAAGATCTGATTATTATATTGTTGGACATGATGGACACACAATTTGTGTGCGGGAAGAAAGTTGAAGTCATGATACAGGTCGTGGACATACTATCTCAAAATGGCCATTTTTGGACATACAATATGTGTGCTGTAAGCCATCGACATATAAATGAATTTAACGTGGAAATTCCTACGCCACCCTGCTTGCGAAGGGATGGAGTCCATCCTTGAGTTTACTTGAGACAGGATAAAAAACTTTTAGGTTTCACCAAATATTTCTGAATTATGATCAAAACCATATGTCAAATAATGTTCACAATGAATACTGCTTCAAAAGAAAAGGCAGGGAGAAGATGGTTCTACAGCACTCCACTTCACTATGCTACCCATTGTGAATTAGAAGAAAATAATATTAAGAAATAAACATCTTTAGGATTTACAAAAAAAGTCTTCAATTAAATCTTAATTTTTTAATGAGCTACTAATTCAAATGTACAAAAATCAACTCGGCCAGAAGTCATAGAATATCACACACTCAATGGAGTTTTTTTGCATCACAAAATAATGATTTATTGTGCTGGAAAAAAAGGTAGCTTCCTGTAAGTTCATGACTAACTTCACTGGTAGGCCTATGATAGACTTTTCTCTCCAACACCATTGCAAATAATTTGATGAATTTCTTTTAGTCAATATTTCAGATGTGACACACATACTTATTTTGTCATATTAAGTATAAAAAAATACAAAAAACTCCACTTACTGTTTAAGTTCAATCAAAATACTGTTATTATTACAGTTAAATGCAGCCTTTTACTACTTAATCACTAATTTGTTGCTTCTTTTTGTTCAAAGCATTCCAGGAATAATGCATTAACCTGATGATGTAGCTGTCAACAAATAAATAAATCATTAACAAAACTATGAAAATATTTACAACATACACTGCAAATGCTATTAATACAACCAATTCATTATTAGTATTTACAAACCCCATTAACAAAAAGTACAGTTCATGTTTGCTATAACATTTAGGAACCATAAATCACAAACTTCGATTATAATGAGCTCCCAGGCAAAAATATGCAGCACACATCCATGCTTGTTTGGATACACATGCACACTTGCATGCACTCACTCATCCAACCAATCACATATACAACACAAGTAACGTATTTACATCATCTGGATATTTATATACAATGTTTAAAACACACAGTCTTAAGTCTTGATCATTGCAATAGTACATATATAAAAAAGAATCATTAATAATTTACAACTGGCTTTTATAAAAAATTAACACACTCCCTAATCTGACATTTTAGTTTGCATCTACTTTTATAATACTATAGTCTTCTTGCAGAAAAAATTAAACATAAAAAACTACAAAGATCTGAACCAAACTATGGCTCATATTAAATGCAAATTTACAATTACACAGTAGTAAAATAAGATTTAGTTCAGTTTACAAAAACCTTATTTTTTAGTTATCAAATTGATCATTCAATGACATAATTTCACATAGAACCTACGTGCATATACTGTATTTCTGATGTTTATATGCAATAATATTTATTAAAGGCAGCAAAAAAATTTTCTAAAAATAACAATGATTTTATAAAAAAATTAATTAAAAAAGAAAGTGAACTATTTTAATATCAGTACAATTTTCCAACCTACCTTGGCAATGCTTCACAATTCAAAAACTGGCAGGATTCCTACAAATGCCATATCTAGCAATACCATTCCATGTTTTGTAAAATATGAGACAACTGTATTCCGTATAACTATAAAAACTAGTCCCAGCACATGAGAATTTGGTAAGAAGTGGCATAGCAAGAAATTTGTTCCCAGGCTAATTTGATCACTGTTAACATAAATCCTTTCCATGCAGGTACAGTAGATACTGCTGTTGGTAGCATAATTATCACCAGCAACACTAAAGACTACATAATACTGTAACACAAACTGCACAATGCACAAACCACAAGCTCAAAATAAAATTACAAAATGCCGTCAGAGTATGTAATGCAGAATCATGCTGTTGGAATCATTTGTCACAAAATGTTACCACCATAACCATTAACTGAAAATAATAACTATGCATCATGATGCATACATAAATTTAAAAATACATAATTTTTCCTGGAAGATAACTAACACAAATGTATTATTACAATATTAACTTAACGTTGTGAAAAAGAAAAAATTAATGCCTTAAACATGAAATCGCACAGAACTATGACACTAACATGATATTAGCCGCCATAACATATTAATTTTACTGTCAAAATTGCCTGTAAATGTGCTCTGTTAAAAAAATTAATGCAAATTAAAACTTTGTATATGAAAATCACAGTAAGAAGAGTCTTTGAGGGAGAGACTATGACCATTGAGAACCTTGTACAAAGAGGCTATAATGCAAATTTCAACCTTACGCTTCCAGGCCTTGATCATGTTCCATTACTCCAATCACGCTAAATGTTGAAATTATGTCTCCCAACATTCCTGCTACAATGACAAACTTCTACTGAATTTTTTTTTTAATCAACTAGCCTCGCAGCAACTCTCGAATCAGGACTTTGCTCACGGTGACAGCCTGTTGTTTATTACTGTGAATTTATAAGATTGTTTTCATGTAAAGAAGCAACAAACTAAAACACAAGTGAACTGTTTAGAGAACATACAATTTTTAAAATGTGGATCCTAACACCCTATTTTGTATGTTTGTTAAATGTCGTGAGAGAGTTCCAGGGTATGGGGAGGACCTGTGCCATAATCCCTAGTGTGGTTGAAAGGTGTAGTCGGACTTCAGCAATCTAAATAATTAGTAGGATAGTGTGGTCTGCAACAACCCCTCATTTAAAATTAAATTTTAAAATAAAGTTTTTTACTTAACGAGAATAAAATTTCATAAGCTTGCAAAGAAGTGAAAAAAGGGATTTAGTAGCTATATAATGATAATGCCAAAAAGCATGGTACCCATTCTTGAATACTTAAGTTACCCAAACCAATTACCATTCTGAAAACCTTCCTAATTGGAGCAACCACAAAACCATAAGAAAAATGTGGCAAAATTGAGTGAGTTAGAAAGTAATATGAGAATGCCATAAGAAAATGTCTACATTTCGACAACACTTAAATACATACATGTACTGCAGCAAAGTATTTTGGCAAACTTTTCAGGTTATGGCTGTTCAAGTACTTAAATTATGATATTGTTCACCATGCATTTACTATAAAATTGACAGTAGAAATGTAATACCAGCGGCTAAATCAAATATACTAGGTATTAGTGTATGATATAATTGTTTGAAAAAACAGACAAGTTTTTCACAAGACCTAATATTACATATTGATGCAAGTTTTATGGTGCCATCCAAGAACCATTTATATGGCTCCTAAAAGGAATAAAGAAATAATCTATTACCTTTAGACTGATATGGTACTGTTAATTTAAAGTAGTTTATACTTAATATCAGTAAGCTTTGAAATTTATATTTTAACTTTAAAAAATGTATATGCTTGCACAGTAAAAATAACCAAAACACAAACATGTTTGTTGGCATCAACTTATTAAAAAATTCCTTGCTTCAAATTAATGGAAAAATAACGTTTCAGTAATTATCTCATAATTTTTTCCGTGTCTATAGACTAAAGAATCAATACTTAAATTATCAATGTCCAAAACATGAAATCAGCAGACACCCTAATAATTTACAGGACTTTTTCTCCATCCACAATCCAGCACAACACATGGATTTGGTAACAAATATCAGTATAAAACATATAAAATCTAGATAATATTTAAGGCACACTACTTGTATTTTATAGTATCACTTGTGCCCTTTCTGATGTCTGTACCAAAAGAGAATACCAACAGCATGACCTGAATGGTGAAAAGATACATATGGTTAGTCACAGCAAAGCATGAAAGTTAGACTTTCCCAAACAAGTCATGAACGTAGGATTTTTTTCTATACCGCTTCTTCATTACAAATTTTATACATACCAGGATACATATTGAAGCAGAAAACATGTACAGCGCAACACACAAGCTTATGTCAAAAATATTGAAATTCCAGCCAAAGCGCCTAGACTGACTTTCTGCTTGGTTTGGTATTTCAATAAAACCTGGATTGTTACCTCTGTGACTGTCTGCTACCCCTTTGTTCTTTTTGTGGTCTTCACCTTCAGCAGTCTGTTTTTCACCCATACCCAAGAGGCTGATGTTTTCTCGGCTGTACATGTTGAATAAATGCTGCAGCACATGGGGTTCATCCCAACTATTGTCGGAATTCACACACTTTGGACAGGTTTTCTGGGATGGAAACTGTGTTTTAGGGTGCATAGGGTCTTCTGATGCATCACCAGCCAATCTCTTATTCACCTTATTATGTGACCTCCATAACCACATAATGGAATCATTGGGACTTGAAACTTCATTTTTCATTGATGATGCCATTTGCTGGAAGTGTCTCGAACAATCCTGACAGCCAAAAAAGTGTGTGATATAACCCAGCATTGCATCAAGGACTTCCAGACTATCAAAACCAAGATCACTGCTTTTCTCTAGGACAGAATTCACAGTGAGTGTGTGAAACAACATCCACATACCGCAAGGGAATCCACGGTAATGTTCTTCACTACCTTTACAGCCAACCCAGTCTTGGGCACTTGAAACAACAAATGGAGATCCTTGTTCAGTCTCTGCAGATTTTATATTGCGTAAAAATGTTTCTCCTTCAATGTCAGAAAACTCATTTAAGTTATCACTGAGATTCCTAAAAAAACTTCTACCATTTTTCGACTTGGTAGGAAAATATTTGGCTAGGACAGTTAAGTACTTTTGTAAAGATTTCAGTGCAGCCCCCGATATTAACTTACGAACAGACACTTCATGCTCTAAGGAATATTTCACTGCCTTCTCTAGATCAGCTTGAAAGACTGCATCCCCCAGTTCACTTATTTTCTGAACTTTCTTTTCTTCCTCTGCTGCTCTTATTATCTCGGAGAGATCAGGTGCTTTTATGTGACGCCAGTCTCCTGGATCTACTACACTTTGTTCTTTGGGCACTGGAATATTGTGAGCCTCAAGGAATGTTTTGATGCCTTGGCGAAATGCAGCTCTAGTACCATCACTTACTTTCAGAGGAGTGACGTTTGAGTTACCATCTAACACTACAATACTTGGGAATAAAGATACACCCATTAACTTCACCAAACCTTCATTTTCACTCATTACATGTCGTATCTGAATATTTTTAATAACGTGTAGGTCTAATATTACTTCCGGCCCAATTGATGAATCAGCTTGCTCAAAAATCAAGAAAATATACTTTACATCTCCAGGTACATTTTTCCATAAATTCCCAGTGTCACTGCTCCTGGAAAAATAAATTTAAACATAAGCTGATCACAAACCTGTCTCTTAAATTTTTTAAAAATTAATTATAACATATTTAAATTAAACATACTCATTGAAGCTGGATTCACAACCATGAAGTGTGCATATATATAAAAGTAGAAACACTGAAATTGCATGCAAACATTCACATCCTTGCATAGCGTGCATACATATGTACATACATAACCGAGTTGGTCAACTTTCTACTTCGTACGTATGAACACTAAGTGATGGTTGTGAATAACAACCAGAACATCTTGCAAGGAGAACAAGACAAATTAGACAGGAGGGATGAACTATTCATAATTTACTTGGTTTGTAACAATTCTAAAAGTACCTGAATCATTCTATACTTTTCTTTTCCAACAAAACCCACATGCTAGTAGTATACAAATATTCATATCATTGTCACTTTCTAACATAAACAACAATAGTTTAGGAGACACTGCATTAGAAAAAACTTCCATATCATGCTGCAATTTTTTTTATAGAATTTTGGACTTTAAATCATTCTGAAAAACACATGATGACAAACTTACATGCCGTCATACAGTTTCTGTGACCTAAATAAAAAAAACGCAGAAACTAGCAATAATGTGAGTGTGTTTAAAGAAGTGTCTGATTTTATTCCATTACAGGCATCAAATCTTTAATATCAAATAGAATTGTAAAAGACTGGCTATGAGTTGCGATCAATTAGCCAGCCAATAAAAAGAAGAAAAAAACTTTGTAAAATTATGTTCATAAACTCCTCCTCCTTTGGGCTGTCAAACCCAAATCAAAGTTTGTTTGAAAAATTAATTCACACAGTTTTTTTACTGTGCCTAGAATATTATGAGGTACATACAGCAAATGTATTCCCTTTCTTTTTGTGGCAGAATTAACTTTCAACCTTCCCACTATCCCTTCTCATTGTCTCTGTGTGAGAATGCCACACACACATATATATGTGTGTATGTGTTGTCATGATAACGTAAAGTTGGTAACACCAATTTGGCACGTTGGTATGTACGGGTTGGCACAGGTGGAGTCTGGTTGGTGGTAGATGGTAACAGGCCATGAAGATTGTAGTAAAATAAATCCCGCTATAAAAGTGATTAATCTGTTTCACTTACAAACATCACACGTGTTTTTGCTGCATATTCTGAAATCAAATTCTGAGGGACTAACATTTAACAGATTTTTCTCACAGCGACACCTGTTGGTACACTATAATCAATGTTAACTTCCATATCTGTACCTCATGCTCACAGCTACTGCTGGGAACTAATACGTACTTGTACCCATACAGAGTACACCTGCCTTCAGGACAAGATGCTGACACCAAGGCCAACTGACTTGTCTGGCAACAGCATGTGTACACTGCCATTATCTGAGCTCAAGGTGTATCTTTTGTTTTTTATTCATTTTTTAGTGCTGTTTGTTGTATTAAAGAGAAATAGAGTCTACTGCAGCTCAATGTAACACAGTTATGTATTTATGTTTATAGCTAACAGTAGCCAACAACACCTATGCACATTTAAAAGGTACATCACTTTTCTAAATGTATTCCCAATGCAGACACCCTTCCTATTACAACAAATCACAATGTTATCCTGCATTACATTTTCAAACACTTATACAGCTTAATGAAACTCAATTACAAAAATATTTTTGCATAAATAAGCAACAAACAAAATACTTTCTTTAAATTACTCAAGTTGCACTGACATTTGTCATTCACAAGTCTTGCTCGTACGACTACAATAACCAAAGATAGGGTTACCAGATCAGCATAACCCAAAAAGAGGACGCATAGGCTTTAATTCAAGGCATAAAGAAGACACTAAAAATAAAAAAAATTACACAAAGAAAGGTAACAAAAATCCTTTTATAAATAAATAAAGAACTTATATTTCAGTGAAAAAAGTAAAATGAATAATCGTAGTTGAAAAATTATTTCTAAAGACAATTTCTATACTGTAATTTGCACTTCCTATAAACACATGTAAAACAAACAAATTACGTAATTATCTCGGAAGCACTCAGCAGGAAGCTTGTACTTGTCGGCCTGTTCCTAAACATTTAGTGACACCAAACAAAAAAATACATCTTGGGTGGTTGTTATTGAAAAAGAGGATGTTTAGCATTTTTATAAAACCCAGCTGGCCAGTTTACAAGGCTATAACAAGAGGAGATGTCTGGGTAAAGGAGGACATAGACGTAGACCTGATAAGCCTAACCACAGAGATCAGTTGAGCAGAATTAATAACCTAGCAACACAGGTATTCCAGGCATTAAATTTGGTATAACTGCGATTAGGAAACTGTTCAATATAATTTTCTGCTGCATGGCAATATAAACTGGAGCTGCTGGGCAGTAGTCTTGTATTGAATGTTGAGAATGTACCTCTAGTAAGCATAACAACCAGTTAAGTAAAATGCTGACAAGACAAAAATAGCAATCCTGTACATCCTCCAAACTACATGATCCCATATCATATATAGATGTGCGCGCATGTGCACACACACACACACACACAGATGTATTAGAGAGTGAGCATGCCTTCTTTTTTTGTGTAGCTATTTCCCATTATATTTTTTTATTTTCATATGAAGAGCAAACATTAAAAACCAGACATGTCCAAAATCCAGAAAATGAGTAAAATGCCATTTCCAAATAAATAAGATGTTACATACGAGTATGAACGTAAGAACTCAGACTCCATAAAAAAAAATAAAAGTCTTATGGAAATGGGCAGTGGCGGTGCGTAAGGCCGTGCTCTCGTGCTGTAGCACTGAGTAAACTTTTACAAAGTTATTGTGTACTTAATTTTATTAAATTTCAGGTAATGTGCCACAATTTATATTTCTAACCTTTCTTTATAATAGATCGACTGTTTTGCGGTAAGTTTTATAGGCGGACGGAATTTTCTCAAGTAATTTCGCTCGTGTAAGCCGCCCTTTTCTATAGTGTAAACCTGCGTCGGTGCTCCCACGGACTAGCGCACGGTTGTCACTCCCCTTTCCAACCCCCTGTCCTAGCCAGAGGCGTAGAGAGACGCAGGAACCTCGCCTTTATCTATACCTGCTCCGTGCAATGAGCAGAGTAGCCCTGCTACCTACTGCGCAAGCGTGCGACAGTTACGTCAGCGCATTGACAATGATGGCCGCTCACGTCGCGCACGTGTTTGTACAATGCAGACTTGTAAACAAAGTAATTTTCGGTGTCGCATGGACGTGTAGCTGACTTAGAATAACTTTTATGAATAGTACGTTACTATGTATTATTATTGTAAGTTGTGGGCGTCAGTGACGAGATACTGTGCATAAATAACGAACTGCCGTAGAATCTATGTTGTTAGTCTTTGGCGCAATGGATACATTACCGACGCTTTATGATGGGATAATTTGGTAAGTCGAATTTTACAATATTGATTAATTTTTGTGAAAATTCTGTGTTGCTTGACGGTGAGTGGAAAATTATTTTAGGTTTGTGTATGTGTTGATTTTCGAGTGGACAAGCACATGAAATGTCTAGTTTTCATAATTGAAGGAGT
>PNEQ01002213.1:0-28000 GCA_003012365.1 Medauroidea extradentata | reverse complement strand
TAGGATACTAACTTCCCGTTAGTGGTATTAATTGCTTGTGTATTTAACGAGTACCTATACATTGTAGATAACATCTTTAGGTTGAAAGTTTTTTACAACACACTTTATTGGCTACATTACTGCTTGCCATGAAACGCAGAGCAATTTCTCAATACATGTAAAGCAAAAGTCCTATACCTTTGAGTTAAACATATGATTACTAGCAGGGAAAGAAAGTATAGCGATTTAGCGGGGAAGGGGGTGAAGGAAATTATATTCAGAGCACTGAGTTCAAAACATTGACCGGCCGCCACTGGAAATGGGTATGTTTATTCTCAGTTACTGCTATAAAATACAATGTTTATTCACTTTTTTCTACAGCTAGATAAGGTGGACATGTCTGGTTTTGAAAGTTTGCTCCTCATATACACACGCAGGATTTAATTTTCAAGCTATATGTAGTATTTATTTCTTAAACTCCAGGAACAAATTTAATTAATTATTTAGGTTTTTATGCATATGGGTATGGATTGTGTTGCTTTGGGGACTCAAGGAAATATCAGATTTTTTTTATAGGCAGGCGTGCCGAAGGATTTAGATTTATCCAGTTATGGCCGGTTGGCCGGGTAGCAACAAGCCGAGTTTTCCTTGTTTGTAAGTATTGCGCAACTAGGTTTTCAGGATGCCCAATAACGAAGAGGTGTGTGTTTCAATTAGTTTCTAGAGGGTGGTGTATGTATTGGGTAGCCAACAGGAGCGCTGCAGTAAAGGTCAGGTGAGAGGGACGCTAGCAGTGACACACTTTGTTTTGTAAGTTGTTCCCCGATGCTCGGGATGTCCAGACGCTGCTAGGGTGTAATCCCGGTTCGTGTAGCCTTCTAAATGGAAGAAGTAGGGAAGTAGACTATGAATGTAATGAGGTAAATGGGAGTGACAGAATGTAACACGCACACGTAATGCCCGCTGTCGGTTTTTCTAGGAAACCTTTTTTGGACTTGTTTAAACTATGTTAAATTTTTTCTTCTGCCTGTGTATGTGGCCATTTGGGCATCTGCGTATGGTTTTACCACCCAGTATTCTTCTTATGCTTATTAAAATGTGGGAACTTTATGATCTTAGGGTGGACTTCATCAGTGCTGAATTAATTTTCTTCAGTTTTCTTCAAGATGGTATTCTGTCTGTTCTTTAAATTGTGAGTTCCTAAGTGCCCAAAGCAATTGATTTCGTGTATTGTAATACTGTGAAAGATTTGTAAAACTTTGTTGGAAAGTACTTTCAATAATAAATCAAGAATACGCGTCTATTTTTTTTACTTTTTCATAATTTTTGTTTAAAACAGCAGCCAAAAGGTTTCATACCTTAAAATTAACTGTATCTAAAATTCTGAATTTTACAACCTATTCTTTAAATTGCAAGTTCCTGAGTGCCCAAAGCAAGTGATTTCATGTGATGTAATGCAGTGACGGATCTGTGAAACTTTATTGGACATTATAAATCAAGAATACGAGTAAATTATTTTTTTTCTTTAGTACCTATTTCTGCAAATTTTTTGGTTAAAACCGTAGCCTTGCTTCATAACCTCCGAATTAACCGCATCCAAACAAATTTGAAGTTTACAACATAATTTGTTTTAAAAAAATGTCAAAAAAACCATGCTAACCACGCCACCTTGTTGGTACCTGCATGTGATACATGTCAACAAGTAACTGTTTATAGGATGTGGATGATGTTAGCATTAGCTCGCAGACAGGTTGAGTATTCAGGGATTGCTTATTGTTGATTAGTAGTCTATCAAACACAACCATTGAACTAGTGTCACGTTAACCACCCTGTATCTTCTTGCCAATATCTTTTAAGTATCTTTAAAAAGACAGCAGTCCATTATCTACTTTGCAACAGATAAGTGCTATTCACAAAAGGATACCAGTGTGTTACTGACTTAGTATCATTTTTGCCAATATTGTTTGACTGCCCTAAGAAAGACAGCGGGCTGGTACATTTTTCATTACACTTATCTGCTGTCTGAAAAAGGACACAGCACCATTAATGGCTCGTTATCTTCTTGCTGATAACTTTTAAGCATCCTTACAATGACATTAACTCTGCAGCAGGGTAAGTAGCTATAGCTGTCCAAGTGAAAAGCAGTCTTAAGTTTGTCCCTGCCACTAACAGCGACTTATTTATAGTCACAGCAAAATTGACGTTGTGGGGTAGTTAGACTTCTTAATGTAAGAGGGTAATCTAATGAAAAATGCAGTTTACATGGCATGAAGACTGATTTCCCCCCAAAACAACCATTTGTGATGATGTCCTCAGTAACATTTTTCAAAACCTTCACTTGAAGTTAAGTTCCATTAGGCAGTTTTGGTGGGATAATGTTTTGCAGAAATATAAACTTATTTTGTGCCGCAGCCTTCTGGTCAGTGAGATGGCATATGTGGGATGACACTGTCGAGAAACTTTAGTGGATAGTGGACTGCATAATACATTTTTACCACTTTCGAATGACTTCATCAAAATTGCACTAATTTAATCTATCTTGCAGTTTTTGTGTGTCAGAATTGCACATTTGCACAGTTTTAATGGAATTTGAGTCAAGAACCTTCGGAACAATAGACTGGAATTACAAACAGCTGCACCACATAACATTGAAATTATTAATAATTTCCTAGGCTCATAGAGGATGTAGATAGAACTGTAGGTTAGAACCAAACTCCAGTATGATTTATTTTTCGGTGGTCGTACTTGCTTTTCGGATCGTCTGCCTTGAAAGTTTACAAACTAAGCATTCTTCTTAATAATTAAGTTATCTTACAAAATAAAACACTTGCATTAATTTTTTTAGGTACTTATGTAAGCATCATTCTGACGCAAACACCACCTCAATGTCTGTATGGGTTAGAAGTATCATCCGTAAATAGAAAACCAATTTTATATCTTTTCGCTTCTTTAAGTGTCAAATTTCTAAAAATCTCAATTTCACACCTTAAATATATATTCACTATGATAGATTGTTCAGTCGAAGCAAAATCAATCATTCATTAAAAATCACATATAACCCCTGCACAATATTGAGAGTTAAAAGTTTGAAAAATCTTTTCCTTTTTGCAGCCACTTACCTAATCATTATCCTGAAGCAAAAATAAAGTGAATATCACAATGGGTTCGATATATAGTGAAGATTTATCTAAAACACATTCAAGGTCTTTTCACATCCTAAAAGACTGAATTTCAAAAAACCCTTGAATCACATTTTAGACTAAACCGTGAAACACATGACAATAGCTCGCTGGGTTCAAGACATATCGACGATTAATTGAAAACACATTTCATCACTTTTCACCTCCTTAGATGGGGAATTTCAAAAATTCCTGAAATCACATCAATATGTATAGTATATATCAATTGGGTTAATATATACTGATTGTGAATCAAAAACACATTTTACCATTTTTTTTTTTTTTACCTCTTTAGTGCCAAATTAGAAAACTTTATTTAAATGGTATTTTGGATATTTACATAATCATCAATCTAAAGCAAAGAGCACTTGGATTTCTATATTGGTTTGATAGATCATATGGAGGAATAATAGAAAACACATTTCATGTATTTTCGCCCCCTTTATTACAGAATTTTGAAACATTGTGAAGTCATATCATAGTCATTTGTATAAGTAACCAATTGAAGTAAAAATCACAATGATAGCCAATTGTGTTCCAGTGATTTAGATGGTTCATAAAAAACACATTTTGCCCCTTTTTACTGTTTGGGGGTTGAATTAAAAAAAAATCTTAAAATTACTTTTTGTATATTTACGTAAGCAATATTTTGATGTAAAAAGCAACTATGTATCCCGAAGGGTTCAATAGATAGTGATAATTAATCAAAAACACATTTCAGGTCTTTTCACCCCCTTAACGGCTGAATTTCAAAAAAATTGCTAAATTGGCTAACATGCTTTTTTTATGATTCAATTTTATTACGATGATAGGCCGTCGGGTTCGAGCCATGTAAACAAATCTTACGAAACACATTTCACCCCTTTTCATCACCTTAGAGGTAGAATTTCGAAAAATCCATTCTTAGTACTCTACTATGACCTGACGGGAAACTACACAAAAAATTTCACGATTCCACGTCCAGTGGTTTGGGCTGCAGTTTGATTTGTCAGTCAGTCAGTCAGGGTCCTCTTTTATATGAAGATTTACAGTAGTACATAACATTTTGAGACAAATACAATCCAACTGTTTTTAAAGGTGCATTCACATTGGCACAAAATCTTAGTATTTTTTTATTTCCTCAAAACTAGTCCACTTAATGCACTGCACCTAAAGTAATCATGTACATAATATACAAACTTATAGCAAAGGAAGCTTACAAACTGTATTGAACAGACAATGATCAGCAGAGAGCAATGATTCTTGCCAACAAATGCACTAGCACTAGTATCTTTGGTAAAGGAGAGAGCTCGGTGATAAACAATTGAGGTTTGGGACATAAACAAGAAAGCTGGCGATATGCTGCCCCAGCAACCAATACTCTATCAAACAACAGCTCAGTGAACTCTGTCTCATGACCGAGACCAGCACAATGTATCAACTTCATCTCACGTATCATCTCTCTTGACAACTAACTACGACTTTCAAACACCACTACCACACGTACACACAAAGGCCTAATATATTGCCACCTTAAATTATCTGAAAACAATTAGGCTATACGAGGCTCACCATCAAGTTGTACTACAAAAAAAAATAAAGCATGGCCAAGTGCTTGTGTTGATGTACTGCTAAAGGCCATGATTTTTCATTTGACAAGCTGTGAACCACCCAAAAAAGTACAAGAGCAGTGTGTATAGTTGTGGAAAGAAGAGGATTCAGGCAACATTTTACACTTACAAAAATAACATTTTTATTGAAATAAATAAGTAGGGCATAAAAAAGGTTATAGGAATGCCAGAGGGACACAGTTAAATATCACAAGTTATTTAATAGTTACTAACCTATTATAAACAGTGTATCTCCATAGTATGATATTATTAATACATATTAGGAATAATCTGTACAATCTGAAGCCATCAAAAATTCTCCTTCAAGGCAGAGTTTTGCTGTAAGTTTGGCATGGGAGTGTCTCTTAGCATTTCTCCTGCGATTTTACTAGCATTTCCACAGAGATTTACATATCTAGGTCTCCTACTCTGCATTGTGTTGAAGCTTCAAAGGGAGCAGATATCGTAAAACTGTCTCAGAGTTAAGCTAAAAATTCTTTTTACTATGTAAATTAAACTGCTTTTTCACAGAAAAAAATTTTTTAATCAGTCAAAATCATGTCAATATACATTTAGAAAAGATTCCACAGTAAACACAATTTTCAGCACAACTGAGAATCAGTTTTGTGACATTTTGGTAGAACACAATACGATAGTAAAATTAAATAGCTGCACAAACAATATTATAAAGTTATGATTCATATTTGAAGTAAAAAACCCAACTGCTTCAGGAAATAAATCCTTACTAATGCTTTACAATACCTGTAAGGAGTGATGTTTGGCCAGCCTGCTCCTCTGCCAGCAACCTGTTCTTTTTTCAATGTATCAACAATAGATGTCCGAATGCTGTCCACTGTGTTTCCCTTTTCCATTTCTGTTCCCAAGTACCCAAGTTTGGAGTTTGCAGAGAAGAACTTCAGCATTGGATAGTACATTACTTCATATTCACGACACACAGGATTGTTATCATCTGTAGAACAATCTACAGCAGCAATGCCAATCACATCTCTCCATGCTGCACAAAAAAAAAAAAAGCACCATTAGTAAGATATATACACACATCCTCTAAACAGCATTATCAAACAATTATTGTCTGCTTAAGGGGCCTCCTTACCTACACTTGAAATGTGTTACACCAAGATGTGATTATTAATTTCAGGGGCACAACAGGGGATGTCAAGGGTATATTGCCCCCCTCTAAATTCTTGAAGCAGGGGCAAACCTTAAGAGGACGTGGTACATAATTCAACGCTAAAAGCATTAATCTATCACTGAAGCCAATTTGCAAAAATTAAACAATAGCAATACTAGACAATACTTTTAGCCAACAATATAAACAAAATAGTTTCCAGTGTTACAAACTTCTGAGGCACAATCTCTGACGCCGGAACCTCATGCATTTAACTGCGGCGAAAGAGATCATACGTAACGAATTAGTAATTTTGGATAAATATTTACTCATAAAATCGGCAAATATCATTATCAAGGATTGTCATTGAGTATTTTATCCATATTGGCTTTGAAAATAGAGTAGATATCAATTGATATTTTCAGTGTTTATTATCTACCATGCACTCTTAAACAATTTATCTGTCTATGTACAATAATTTCACATGCCAGTGAGCAGCACTCATACTGAATCATCAATTTTGTCTCTCACACACCCAAACACAGTCTAGCTAAGTTATCTGTCACAAATCCCCTTCTTTTATATGATATAACTTAATGTTGAAGTTGTTATGCACCATGGGCAACAAACATTTATTATTTATGAAGGTTTAAAAACAATCAGAATAAAAATACCTCTATGAACACCAAAGCAGATGATCAAGTAATAAACTGTTTATTTTATATTGCATGCACAACACCACCTCAACACTGAGCTAGAGGAAGGTTGTTTAAAGCTCTGAAGTGCCAATACATTTTTTTTTGTCTGAGTTTTAAGGGTTTTTCATGGTTTTAAGTTTTCTTAACAACAGAAATGTGAAAAATCAAGTAACTAGCCAGGAAATTAACATTTGAGTAGGTACTGTACTTGACACAGTTACGCCTATAATCATTTTAACTTTAAATACTGTGCAATGGAAATTACAAAAAAATTAGTCAAAATGGTATTTACTGGCATAAGTGTTTCTTGAAGTCATATCACCGCCATGAAGAAATTTCTCTGGAATCTATTAGTTAGCTTTGAATATGTGCTAAACGTTTTTGTAAAATTAAAAATATAACTACGTGCAAACCTCAATGAATTTCTATGCAACTTCCTCATCGCACGCTGGTATCTCGGCTATCCGTTGAGAGATTCAGCTCAAAATCGAAATATAATGCAATTATGGATTGCAAATATTAAACTGTACTTACTTCCCACCTTGTTTACACTTTTGCCACACTTGTAATAGATAAAAAAATGTGTGTGGGTGAGTGTGTGTGCATCTACATGCACTTAAAATTTAGAAAACCAATATTTGCCACCTGAACACCTTCAAAAGAGAGTTGCAACATGTGAATTTGAAAAATATGTAGACGCAGATTGCGCATCATATGTAGAACATGGAAATCCACATACACTTATCCATCCTTGTCTTAGTCAAGCACAAGCTACTTTGTTTTAGAGTCATTCCATGTCATATCATCTGGGGCATGTCATTCATTACATGGATTTCAATGAAATTCAATATTTCTGTACCTAGCCTTTGCCACAGTAGGCTAAAAAAACCATACAAATTTTTTTCTTCTACGCCCATTATACTTTCCTTACAGAATGACAAAGGTGTTAGTTTGTGTTATATTTTGTAAAACATGATACTCTGGTAAAGAAGTGTAGAAACATTTTTTTAAAAATTATATTTCAGGAAATAAATTTTATAAAAGTATGAAATTTTGTCTGTAAGTCAAAGTACACAGATTTAAAGAAAAATTGCATGAAAGCGTCAGTTTTCTTCTCGTTGCTGCAAAAAATTATTTTACATTATAAGGGTGTGTTTTTATTGTGAAAATTGTGAAATTGGAAATGCTAATATTTAACATTCATAACTGAAGCTTATATGCAACATTTGGACCTCAAAACATCATCAATCAGCGATTTCTACCTCTGGCATACGACACACAAAAGTGTCTAACGCAAGTGGAGAAGTGCTCTGTGAATCAGCTCTGTACACTTACACCAGCTCCATTGCACAACTAAAGCAGTAATTCTGAAGAAATTCACCAAGAAGTTACCATCAGCACAAATTGTTATCCAGAAACTTGGGAACCTCAATGTACTACTCTTAGCAGATCCTGAATTTGCCATGCCAGGTGCGATTGATATGCTGTTATCTGCCGAGATAGTGGCAGTAGTCATGACAGGACAGATGATCACTGGCCCACCACATGCATTTCAGTCAGCATTCAGCTGGGTCATCACAATATGCAATAACCAGCTACAAGTTACATAGTGTTTTGTATGAACTGATATGTCATTTTTTGCAGCATTGCAGAGGTTCTGGGCGGTTGAAGAGGTACCAGGGAACAGGTTGACGCATGCTCGCATCGTATTGTGCTGTGAAGCCGCCGCCTCATCCTGCATGTTCCATATTCCTGCAGCTAACGTTAATCTTTTCTGCCTTAATTGCTCCCGCACATGTCAGTGCTCTCCAATCTGACACCAAGAATATTATATTAAAGCCTGCCTAACCCTTCCTTAGCTATCCTTCTCTCATAAAACCCTGAGCAGGGATGCTTAACGGAATATTTTTTTCCTACGAGAAGTCTTGCCACCTGTAAGCACGCCACCCGCAGCCCAGGAAGACAATAGGAGAGGGAGGAACCACCCCTCGCGCCCGCGCCATCTCCCATTAGGCAAGCGGCCTGCCAACCACCACAGTCCACCCCGAGAAGGGTAAAAAAAAAGGGAGCATGAGTCACCGAAGTCAGTCTCGATCTGAATGCCACTCACTCAGTAGCAATACACTTTTGCAACTGCAAGGTTCAGTCCTACTGCGGTATATTTCTCTAGCATTACCACTCGTTCAAGCTACAGCTCCATGCCCGGAAGACCAGCGACTGCCGGATCCCTTCCAGGAGCGCCCAACACGACTATGAGAGCCTTCTACGCCAGCTGACCAGCCTCGCCGACCAAGTGCCACTTTCCGAGGCATTGTCACCTGCATCAACAACTCTCCTCACGGAAAGTAGTGCTCTTCGGTTACTTTCCTACCCTCCCTTCAGGTTTTTACGCACAGGACGTTCCATTTTTCATTGTTGGCGTATGCCAATTAACCAAGCAGCAACCTTTAAAATTTTCTTTTCTTCACTTGCCATACCTTCCCAATCCATTGATTACAAACCCATTTAGCTGTAAGAGACCTGTGACCGCCGCATCCAATAGAATTGCCACTGGAGTTTGTTTATCGGGCCATCTTAAGAGTTCCTAAGTCTGGAAGGAAGCGTAAGCCACGCACCTTCCAGGTTTTCTCATTAAGGTCCTCTGGAGGTAACACGATTGCGTTGTGCTTTTTCCGAGAGGTGTCAGATTTTGTCTTGTCTGGAAGAGGTGAAAAGGCATAAGGACGTGCTGAGGTGCACTTCTAGTGCTCCTCTATAAGTCCGCCTGCCCAGCGACAATGCTAGTTCCGCCGCCTCTATGCTTTGCATGCCACACCAGGCAATCCTATAGGATACTGGATATCGATCTTCTATCAGTCATACTGATTCCACATTCATCCGAGCCACAGTACGGTAATGCCTAAGAGGTCAGGTAGGAAGTTACGAGCCAGGCAGGAATTCACCAAACTCGTACAGAGGGCACTGGAGGTTATGGATCCAGAGACAGGGGTGTACTGGATCCAGACGGAAGATTCTGCCGCTGCATGAAGAGGCACCTCCTCAATGGCCACGCCATTGTCCGGCTGGCATTGCAGTCACCCAGTGGATCAACTTTCCTTGGCATCCCTCATCCTTGCCAGTTCCCATCTCAATCCCATCCTCGCCTTGTGAACCCCTTCCAACGCAACTTCTAACCTCAGCACCTTCGTACTCTCCCGTCCGGGGGATCAGCACCCCCACTGTTGCCACTTCCTCCCATCCACCTTTGGCTACACCTGCTGTAGAGACATAACATCCAGTGCAGCGCTAGTTTATCTCGCTGTAATATCTCTACGCGGTGGGGAGTGTCAGACGAGGAAGACGGTGGTCATCACTTCGGGTGTAATATCCTGGAAAGTACACTGCCGCCCTGCCATTGCGCCCTCGCCGACAGGCTACCCAAACCCCACCGGCATGAAGGATTTGGCGCCTAATGTGGGGCCTAGTTTTGAAGTCATTGAGCAGCTGCTTCGAGACACTGCGTCACCTGTGGGGTCTAGTTTCGAAGACGTCAAGCATCTGCAAGGCAGCACTAGAAAAGGCCCAAGGGAAATACATGAGGATACAACAACCACTTGGAGAAGTGAAGAAAAAAAATCTCCTGGTGCCCTACAATCCGGATACCTTCAAGATGGTGATCATCACTGTTTGTAATATACCCGACTACCCTCGAGAAGGGGAACGCCCCGTAGAATGTACCCACTGCGGGTGCAGCTACCACTATGCATGCCAGGTTGGGCAGAAGACGACAGAGGCACAGAAGGTCTTGAATACCGATGCCTCGCCTGCCACCCAAGACAAGAGAGCTGCGACCAACCTGAATGTCTCGGCTAAGGCCACCACCGTGTCACCTGCTGCTCCTGCCACCAGAACTTCCACTACATATGCCTAGGATGGGCAGACAGTCCAAGAAACATGGAAGGGCTTTTCTTCCATCGCCACAACCTGCAGATAAGGAGTTCCGACAGGAAGCTATCCTAAATACCTCATTCCAAGACAGAGGCTTACAGCCTTCACCCACACCATGTTAGCGGAATATGCAGGAAAACCCTACTAAGACCCGCAACAATTAATTGCCGCCTGCCAGCAAGTATTCATTCGCACCAAGTTGCCAACCTCGGCATGGTTGTCCAAGGCCAAATTACAACTAGAGATTGAAGCCCAGAAATGGTGGAAGAAATATGGCAAATTCGTTGTAAATTGGGACCAATTCTCCACCTGTCTCCAAACAAACTTCTCTGGCAAAACAGTAATGGGTCGGTTAAACGAAGAACTCTATACACAGTACCAGAAGCCCGGGAAAGAAGCAGAGTTATTCATCCGCCGGAAAGTGATGCTTCTTCAGAGGCTAGGGCCAAACCACAATGAAGACGAGGCCGTCAAGATGATTATCTGGAGATAACTACCAAAAATCCAGCACCACCTCAGAAACCCAATGTCTACCTCTATTGAAGAACTAGTACATCCTGCCAGTATCGGAGAACAAGATGTGGCAGAGGAAAAACAAGCAAGAAGTGTCACCAGGGAAATTCGCAAAGAAACAGCACCAGATAGGTTTGAGAGGAAGACATGTGCAACATCGTCACCATCTCCACCAAGCAAACCCCATCTGCAAAGTACTGGCACTTCCCCGAAAACCATTTCCATAAAGACTGCAAAGTCTATCAAGTCAAGTACAGAATGGCTGGAGCCAGAGGTAACAAGGACCACTTCTAGTCCGGAGAAGCCAAGCCTCCATCGGGAAACAGGGAAGCCGGGAACAACACACTAAGCCACACGCCACAAAGGGCTACACAAGTCGCCACATTAACCAATCCAACTTCAGGTCATCAACTTCGAAGAATAGCAATATGCCTGGGAGACAGAGAACGAATAACAGTCCTCGACACTGCCGCCACTGCAAACTTCATCCGTACTTCTCTAGTACAGGGCAAGATAACGCCTCGAGTCGAACCAGTATGTGTAGCACAGAAAGGAATGGAACTTCAGGTGACAGGGGAATTTACACTACCTGTACAGATTGGAGACCAGCAACTGAACATTAAATTCATCGCCGCTGACTGCCTGTTAAAGGAGGTAATCCTGAGACATCCATGGCTGGAAGACCAAGCCGTCATCATTGACTGTTGGCAAGATCGAATCTACTGGGGAACCCAGAACCGATTATCAATAACCTGGACACACCCTACCAACACTACCTTGCCGCTGCCAATCGATAGCCAAAAACTAAAACCCCAAGTCAGACCAGACCAAGTGAACGACCTGGCAAACATCCTTAAGGAAAAGCACAGGGTATTAGAGTAACCAGAATCCACGAAACAGACGATTGTCACTAACAAAGATGTGGTACAAGTGATTACCGCCACTCCTGAACATCAGCAATTTGCCAACAAGCAACATCGGGATCCCGACATAGACAAGAAGGCGCAAGTAAACCCCCAAAACCTACAGAAACGAGAAAGGCTACATATGGACACGAGATGAAAGTGACGGACCCACATGGAAGCTTTGGGTACCACCCATGCTACAAAGTAATTTGTGTGCCTACTACCATTACTACCCTCAAGCAGGCCATCCAGGGACTGCTGAAACCCTGGGGCAAATACGTGAGAGATTCACCTGGAATGGCGTATGCTGTGACGTAAAGGACTATATCTCTCAGTGCCTGCCATGTGCCACGACGACGGCACATAGAAAAACACCAAGCCGCACCACACCCACGACGACCTATCACACCGTGGCACATGGTCACCATTGATCTGATGGTGCCATATTCCACCTCGCATCGCCAGAAGAGATACTTGATGGTTGCCAGTGATCTCTTCTTCAGATGGGTAGAAGCCTATCCTCTACCGAATGCAGAAACAATCACCATCATTCGCAATTTGGACGAAGAGTTTTTACCTAGATGGGGATACCCAAAAGCCATTCTGACCAACAATGGTGTCCAATTTACAGGGGAAAATGGGCTACTGCCACCTGCAGATGGGGCACTGAATCCTGGATCACCCTATGGTACCACCTACGAGGGAATCCGAACAAGCACCGGAACCAAGAAATAAAGAAGGACCTACGGGTTAGATGACAACAGGATCACCACAACTGGAACGCATACATTCCCAAAATCCTGTTCACCCTTCTGTACCATTGTAACGACGCAACAGGAGCGACCCCTAGTGAGTTGCTATTCGGATGAACCATCTCCCGCCCGCACGAATGAAAATGGGAAGAGAAACCCACACATCCCTACAGTGGAGGAAGTCTGCAAGAATGCCAACGAACAGAAAAAAAGAGTGAATGACAGTCAAAAATGCTACTTGCAGAAGAAAATGCCCAAACCTAACTTCAGGCCCGCACAGGCCACCAAGAACAGTTACGTACAGATGCGCAGCCACCCGCTCAGCAATAAAGCCGCCCACTTTCATGCAGGGTTTTACCCTAATTGGGAAGGACACCCAAGCGGTGATCAAACAAAGAGGTTACACTATATGGGTGTGGGATGAATGGGCAAAAATAGCCAAAGCCTACACCACCCCTCCGACGGATGAACAGCCAGGTGACAAAGTCCAACAGCCTGACTCCTCTCTAAGCTTCTAGCCCTGGTACACGCAGGAAACCGCCCCAACCTTCGCTGGGCGGCGACGCAGCTACTGCCGCCCGTGCAGACACAGCTACCTAGCAAAGCACCCTCCTCTTCCCAGGATGAGAGGAAATATGTTACGCCTCTGTGACGTATCCAGCCATGGACAAGCTGCCGAGGACCTCCAGGGCAACAAACTGCAAGCTACCGAAACGTCTTGTGGCGTAAATCACTACCGACAACGTGGACATCGCCACGACAGCAGAGAGAAGAGACACTGTGTGCAAAAGCCCTTCTGTCTTTTGGACCTGCTCAGTGCACAGACACTGTTGCTGGTGAAGGCCGCCACAGCCATTCGCTGCACCATCATCCAGCCCGCTGAGTGCATTCACGCAAGTGCTATGCCAGGGGGATGCGTTGTTTTGCCTAAACACATTTTATCTTCTTCCTTTTGCTAAAGTCATTTTGCCTAAAGTAATTGCTCCTAAAGTATTTTCGCCTAAAATCATTTTGCCTAAAAAACTTTTGCCTAAAACTATGTTGCCTAAAATTAATTTAGCCTAAAGTCGTTTTGCCTAAAGTCGTTTGGCCTAAAATCTGTTTGACTAAAATGACATTGCTTTGCTGAACTTTCGACAAAGTCGTTTTGCGTTAAATAATTTAAAATATTTTTGCTAAAACCTGTTCACTTAATTTCCAGCCTCTCTTAACATATTAAAAATTTATTTTGCCTAAAGATGTTTCACCTAAAGTAGTTTTGCCTGAATTAAATTTGCCTAAAGTCGTTTCGCCTAAAAACTTTGGCACCTTCATTTTGCCTAAAGTTATTTGGCTAAAAGTCATCCAGCCTAAAGGCGTTTCGCCTAAAATCATTTTGCCTAAAGTAGTTTTGCCTAAAACTGTTTTGTCTAAAACTGTTTTGCCTAAATTCATTTTGCCTAAAATAATTTCGCCTAAAAGTAATTTTGCCTAAAACTGTTTTGCCTAAATTCATTTTGTCTATAGTAATTTCACCTAAAAGTAATTTCGTCTAAAGTAGTTTAGCCTAAAATTGAATTCTTAAAACTTCATCCACTTGCTTGAACCTTTAAATCTTAAAGTCGTTTGGCCTAAAATTGTTTTGCCTAAAAAGGCTTGCTGAATCGCGTTTAGGTTTCGTTGATACAGTGTCATCCCATTCCTTCATGAAAGTGTCTTTCTTGGCATATTTGAAGGAATGTAAACCCTCGGTGGTAAAGGGGGATGTGCAAACTGCAACTGTTGGCGCCTGTTTAGCTGACGGGCGTGTGATTACGTGTAATCACGCCGTGTATTTACATGTGAAAATTGGGAGATTTCCGTAGATGAGGAAGTTCTGGATTTTCGACGATCTGATGGCTGAAGTCGTGTTAGGGTTAGACTGTTGGGTGAAACGCAGGTTGTAATCAATGTAGAACTGTATTATTTCATCTTCGCGCCTGAAGTAAAACTGAGACTTACAGAGCATAGGAAAAGTGTGAGTATTATCGACGGGTTGGGCGTCATATCACGTGAAGATTTTTGTGGTCGGATGGAGGAGGTAGTGCGTGAGTACGCTGACGTCATAACTCCTAAAATTGGACGTTGCAACGTGTTACCATACCTATTCACAGTTACTAGTGATGCGCCCATGCGGCAGCAGCATTTTAACTATCCTCCGCCTAAATTGCACATATTTCGGGGTATTATTGACAAATTGTTGAAAGCTGGGGTGATCTCGCCTTCTAAATCGGACTACGTGTGCCCTGCATTTTTGGTTAAGAAAGGGAATGGAAGAGGCTACCGTTAGGTAACCAATATGATGGCCGTCGATAAATTGATTCAAATGGAACCATTTCCTACGCCGACCGTGGAAGTCGCTTTGCAACATTTAGGGAAGGCCAAGATATTTTCTCTGTTAGATTTGAACCATAGTTTCCACCAGTGTTTGGTGCATCCCAACAGTCGAAAATATACAGTCTTTTGCACCCCGTGGGCTCAGTATGAGTTCAATCGCGTTCCGATGGGCGCATGTTTCGGTACGCAAGCTTTGTCGCAGGTGATAGATCATGTTTCGTCAGATCTTGATTTCATGTTAATGTTTAATTACATTAACGACATTGATATACAACGAGTCTATGGGTGATGTTTCAGCGTTTGCAACAGGCAGGCTTGACGGTTAATCCTTCCAAAGTCACATGGTGTTCCAATTCAGTGTGGTTTTTGGGATACATTATAACGGATGGGAAGTTATTCATGGATCCGGCAAAAGTGGAGCCAAATGTTAATTTTCAGCATCCCATTTCCCTTAAGTGTGTTTCTAAATTCGTGGGCATGATGGGTTATTATTCGCACTTTATTCCCCAATTCGCGGCCCCTTTGAATATGTTGAAGTGGCGTGGTCAGCTTTTTGTTTGGGGTGGTGACTAAGAATGGGCCTTCACGCGATCAAAGGCAGAGTTGGCCACTAGCCTGGTATTGAATCTAGCTGATTTTGATGCCCGGTTTGTTCTTCATGTGAATGCTTCGTCGGAAGCTCTGGGGGCAGCATTGGATCAGATGCAGAATGGGGCGGTGGTGCCCGTGGCCTTCGCAAGTCGGGTGTTGACGGGTGGTGAGAGGAAGTTAAGCGTGTATGAGAAAGAGGTGCTTGCATGCGTTTATGGGATGACGCGCTTTGCCGATTATCTCTATACTGTTGAGTTTGACCTGTATTCTGACAACCAGGCTATTACTTAGTTGATGCCACACTCACATGAATTTGGGGGTCGTTAGGCCTATCGCCTGACCCAATTTCGGTTTCAGGTTCGTCATATCCCAGGGAAGGAGAATGTTGTAGCCGACGCGCTATCCAGAATGTTTGCCGTAGAGGATTTTGAACCAGATGTTGATGTTCCTGTTGCGTCGTGTGGGGCCTTTGCGAGCGATCCTAATTTTTATGTGGGACTAAGAGCTGCTCAAGAACACGATGAGAAATGTAGGCAATGGGAAAGTCAGATTGCCAAGGATGAGGTGATACCATATGCGTGAAGGATGGGTTATTGCATATTTTGTGGATCTGAACCACCGTCAGAACCTTTTAGTAGTTCCTGAAGTTTTCTGTGCTGAGGTGTTGAAGTACTTTCATTCATCAGCCTTTGGTGCCCCTTTAGGGTGTGAACGAACTTATAAGAAAATAGCATCTAGATTTCATTGAGTTGGCTTAAGAAGGGATGTTAAAGATTTTGTAACCAAGTATAAGGATTGCCTTAGAGCAAAACCCCCTCACAATTCTCGTCTGGAATTGTACTCCGTAGAGGATGTGTCGTTTGTGTGGGAAATGGTTCACATTAATGTGTTTGGACCACTGGTTCTTTCTAGAAGGCAGAATTCGTGCGTTTTGATCATGTTGGAGGTTTTTAAAGTGTGTATTCCTTTTTCCAATGAGGAACATGATGACATGAACAACTGTTAGGCATCTGACGGAGAAGGTTTGGAGTGTGGTCGGGGCTCCTGTTAACCTGGTGAGCGACAATGCCACCTATTTTGGGTCCAAAGAATTCAAAGACATGTGTCATCGTTGGGCAGTGTAATATTTTACGAGCAGTCCGTATTATCCGTGTGGTAATACAGTAGAACGCTTTAATCACAATCTAAATATAGCACTAACTGCCTTGTATATTGCCGAACATGCGGCCTGGGACGAGGACCTAGACCTGGTGACTCCTGGGTTCAACTCTTCTGTTCATGGTGTAACTAAAAGCACTCCGGCAAGGGTGTTTTTGGGTCGTGACCTGATCCACCCCTTGCCTAACATCTGGGGTATGCCTTCCCCATCATTGCCTATGTCTGACGGTCAGCACGAGCTGTTGGATCAGGAGGTGGCTAGGCATTTGGTAGATGTGAAACGGCAGGTTCAGGCACGAGTTAACACAGGTCGATCTCTGGCTAATTTTGCTGTAAGAGATATTGTGTATTGCCGTTCCTATGTCAAGGCGTATAAGTCATCTGCAACCACTAGTAAATTGCAGCTGTCCTTTATAGGACCACTAAGAGTTAGTATATTGTTGGGGCCTAATATGTTGTTATTCAGGTAAAACGGTTCGTGAGGCACATGTGACCCATGTTAAGAAGGCGCCAGATGAAGAACAAGTTCAGTGAAGACGTCAAAGGGGAAGGACCCTCATTTCATCCCTTGTTACCACCTCAAAGGAGAGGTGGTTGTGGGTCGGCCCTGTGGTGTTTGTGTTGTGGTAGTGTGCTTTGTCGTGTGTTGGTGTTTTATGTGTAGTTGCCAGCGTGTTCGTTAATGTTGAGTATCAGTGTTCGTGGGAGTATTTGTGTTTAGGTAGGCACGCTTAGATTAGATAGTGTAAAATTCTATTATTAACTAATATGGTTCGAATGTGAGTGAAAATGGTGTGTGATAGTTTAAGTTAGTTAAGATGTTTTAGTATAGTTAGAATAAATATTTTTTAAATGAAAGTCACACAATGTACAGATACAACTGGTACACTTGATAGCGTACACGCATAGTTGGCTAGGAATGTAAGAATTTGTATACATTGATTAGGGTGAAGATCATTATAACCCAGCTGGAGTTGTGATACATATACAATTACGCTTATTAGTGGATAAGGATTGGCCATTTATGTTAACAGGTGAATGTTTTTGAAACAAATTGTATGCTTTATGATGATGTGATTTATTATGATCAAGTGGTAAGGGGTATGTAGTATTGTGTGGGTGACGACCCAATTTTATAATTATTAAATGTATAGTGGATCCACTCGTGACTTGGTGATTTATTGATACGAGGAGTATTTTATATGCATATATATATATATATATTTTTTTTTTTTTGAACAAGTATATTCACTGATTTGCAACAATACTCTGTGGAGTGTCAGACATATTTGTGCTGATGTTGCACCCACCTATTAACTAGTGAATTGGTAGGTCACTGTTTCACGAGCGTGTTTGTTTGCATGTCACCTGACCTTGTCCTGGTTCCTGGGGAGTGCTGGACTCTTTGGGGAAAAGAGGCGCTCTGGTTGGCTGGGTGCGCTGTGTGGCGTATAGTGGTCTTGACGCCGAGGTGTTGTCCTTGGAGGATGGCGTCCAGTCTTCTGGCTTTGAAAATGGCCATCTGGTTGGAGAACCTCCACCCCCGTCCTGACAGACCATGAGCGGTCTGTGACTTTGGACTCCAAGAATATCTAGTAGATCAAAGACTCAAAGAGAGGGGGAGTTGTGCCGTACTTCCCAACCATCCAGGCTGGACGACATTCTATGGACCGCACCGTTTTAAGCCTCCCACCAGCCCTCCCCTTCCTTCCCACTTCTCTCGTGCTGCGCGCTGTGTGCGCAACTTACCCTCCCCTCTTCCGCCGCTTCCTTCGTGCCGGCCTGCGGCCAGTTGTGATTGCAGCTTGGGCCGAACCACACCTTCTCCTTTGATACGGAAAACATGGCATAGGTCATTCGGAATAAAGTGAGCACAAAAGAGTTAACCTTTGAAAAAAATCACTAGCAATTACTGCATAGTAGTCAACATAAACAATAGTTACATTATTGTTTGTATGGTTGGTAACGAATTATTGCATGTAGTTCTGTGTATTTTCTTATTTGAATACAGCGTTAGTGAAAGAACATAAGATGTAATCGACCTCTCTGTATACCATATGCTTTAAAATATTTATTTACGCTCTTATTGACATACCTACTGACTGTGTAACTTTACTTGATTAGCGCCATCACAAAGTGACGCAACCGCCTGCTCTATTCAAAACAGCCGCTAACACACTGCAGCTAATGCTCGCGCCACAGACGTAGTTCAAAATTACTCCGACAGGTGGCATCAGAGTTAGGTTTTTGCCGCTTCTGCTTTGTTTTGCTCGCTTGAAAGCGAGTTGAGTCAGGAGTGTGTTTTTTCGTTGTGTAATAAATATGGGTTTCTGATAAACACATTCATAAACAGTTACTTATAATTCTGTTGAATATCATTGCTAATCTGTTATGTTATACGATCGCCAGCCTGAGCATGTGGAATAGAAATAACATTTCTTTTTTTCTGTTCCACACATTAAGAAAATACATTTTTTAATGTTTTTGTTAATTGCGTCATCGTCGTTCATGGCAGTATGCTGAACGGAACTGGAATTCCTGAATTGCGTGTGTTGTGTGTGTTTATAGTGGCGGTTTTGAATTACAAATTAATATACTATGCATGCATTTACGAGATAAGTAACAACAAAGTGAGTGTTGTAACCAATTAGAGTCAATGAAGAGAAAACAGTGTCATAAAACGTTAACTCGCAGGTATTTATGTCTAATGTTACTATTGAGTATAGTGTATATACAGCGCCTGTTCATTTAATGAGTAGATGTTGCAGATTACATTTATCGGAGCAGTGTAGTATAAATGTAAACATTGTACGAGCCTATGGAAATAAAAGCACGTGGCAATGTTTATGTTTACATGCAGTGGAAAGATATAAACTGGCGGAAAATAGAATAAAAATAAGGGCTTTTTTGAGTGCTCACTTTATCCCGAATTACCTATAAGGTGATTATTATACGAACTTTGTCTTTTCCCATCCCATCTTGCCCTATTTAACTTCTTGTTCAAAGACTTCAAGTTGTTTTGTGTAACACTGTATTTTTAAGGGAGTAATATATTGTTGCAATCACAAACTGGAGTTTCTATGAACCATGGGTCTTGTCGCTAGCTGGAAATCCCGCCTTCCCCTAGCACATTGATACTCCCAGAGTGCTTTAATGTTTTGGTGTTGTGTGGGGTTTGGGGTTTTTAAGGCCTACCTGTCACACTGAAAAGGCAGGCATGGACATCTGTATACATAAAAGTGAAATACCACTCACTCACTCACTCACTGCCACATTCATCAACACCCAGTCCAAATAGCTGAACCTAGAACCATGAAATTTTGAATGTAGCTTCCCCTTTGCCTGTAGGAACCCACTAAAAAGAGAATTTTTACAATTCAAAATTTAAAGGGGTGAAATGTGTTTTCAAAGAATCCTTGATAGCTCATTAACCGGAGAAGCAATTATTATTTTCTTAACTTAGAAATATTGCCCAAACAAGTGCATACTAGCTAATTTTTTGAGTTTGCAAAATTTGACAAATAAGGGGGTGATAAGCCATAAAATGTGTTTTTCATTAATCCTTGATTTCTCTGAAACCAGTTAAGCTACTGGGGTGATTTTTTCTTTAAAATGATACTTACGTAGATATCTAAAATGGATTTTCAGAATTTTTCGATATTCCAACTCTTTAAGTCGTTGAAAAAATAAAATGTGTTTCCAATTAATCCTCAGTGCCTCCTAAACCAGTTGAAATACTGAAATGGTTTTTGCTTTAAAATACAGCTTAAGTAAATACCTAAAAACTCATTTCAGGATTTTTCAAAATTCGTCCTTGAAAGCCGTTAAAAAAATAAAACGTGTTTCTAATTAATTATTTGTACCTCTTATACCCGTTGAGATGAGATGATTTTTTGATAAGAATGAAGCTTATGTAAATATCTATAAACAAGCAGTCCCCCGCGGCTTTGCTCGCGAGTACTATTCATAACTGATAATATTTACTTTAATTAAAAAACCTCTTTTTACACCAAATTGGTACTTGAGTCATCAAGTATTTGAATGACAAAGCTTCTAGTTGAGCTAACTTTGCAGCAGAATAAGTAGCTATAGCTGTCCACGCAAAAAGCAGTCTTAAGTTTGTCCCTCCCACTAACAGGAACTTCACCTGGACCTTATTTATGTCACTGGAAAGTTGACACTATGGGGTATTTATAGACTCCTAAATTTAAGATGTAAATTGAATGAAAAAGTCTGATTTATCCAGTACATAGCCATTGGTGATGATGCCCTCTTACGTATTTTCAAAATATTTACTTGAAGTTTAATGCCATTTGAAAGTTTTGGTGGGAAAAATTTTCGCGGAAACGTATTTTGTGCACCAACCTTAGGATTAGTGAGATAATATATTATTTGAGCTGATGTTGAGGGACCTAAGTGAGCTTAAAAATCTATTTTACACCTTTTAAATGACTACGTGCAAATTGCACTAATTAGATCTGCTTTGCAGTGTTTGTGTGTCAGAATTGAATGTTCGCACGCAGCTTTTAACGGAATTCGAGCCCAGAACCTCCCGGAAATAAGACCTGAGCTACAAACTACATCACGTAACGCCAAAATAATTCATGAAAACAAATTGAACTTAAAAAATAAAATATTCATTTTCTGGGCTCGTAGAGATTGTACAATATCACATCTCGATATGTTTCTGTAGCATGAACTCTGGTATAACTTATTTCTCGCTGGTCGTACTGGCTTTTCGGACTGTCTGCCTTGAAAGTTCATAAACTTAGTTTTATTCTTAACTAACTGGCCAGCTGCGGTTTTGCCCGCGTGAAATTATTTAATGTGAACAGCAATTCTGGATAAAATATATGAATGAAGGCATTTAACAGCTAGTGTACTCAATAACAGCGAACTATAAATTGTCTTAGCTCAGTGTAAAGAGCGCGCACAAATTGCCAGTATGATGTCATAGTAATTCCCATGGCAAAGTTTTGCATGGGATACGAACCTGTAACCCCATCCCTCCCGCACCACAAACTTTACACAATACCTGAGTGTATGCTTAAAGGCAGACCGTGATAATTCTTTCATATGTACAGGCTACAGTCCAAAGAGATTTTATTTATGAGTAGGTTGGCAAAAAGAAACAACGTTTGAATTATTTCTCTGTGATCATTCCTTTTTTTCGGGAGACTATAACATTTTACTGCTTTTCACATCCTTAATTCTTATCATAAAATCATCTTGATATCTCAACGTGTATAAGCGGCACAGATGATTAATTAAAAACACATTAAATTTTTTTAACGGCTTTCAAGGACGAATTTTGAAAAATCCTGAAATTTCTTTTTTTATATTTACATAAGATTTATTTTAAAGCAAAAACCATTTCAATATTTTCACTGGGTTTTGACATAAGTGGGATTAATTAAAAACACATTATATTTTTTTAAGAGCTTACAAGTACGAATTTCGAAAAATTCTAAAAACACTTTTTAGATATTTACTTAAGCATCATTTTAAAGAAAAAATCACCTCACTATCTGAAATGGTTTAAGAGAAATCACAGATTAATGTAAAACACATTTCACTGCTTTTCACCCCCTTAATTTTTGAATTTAGCAAAATCGAAAAATTTACAAACATGCATTTCTTTGGGCAAAATATTATGAAGTTAAAATAATTGCGATAGCTTTCCCGGTTAATGAGATATCAGGGATTCTTTGAAAACACTTTTCACCTCTTTTCTCTCCCTTAATTATCATATTTCGAAGAATTCATTCTTAATGGGTGCCTACGGGCCAAGGGGAAGCTTCCCTCAAAATTTCATGGTTCTAAGTCCAGCAGTTTGGGCTGTGCGTTGATGAGTGAGTGAGTGTGTCAGGACACTTCATTTTATATGTATATTAAGATTAAATTCAGGAGTTTATGAAATTCGAAAATGAAGGATGTGAAAAGCAGTAAAATGTTACAGTCTCCCGAAAAGTGAGAATGAACATGGAGAAATAATTCAAAAAATTTTTTTGCACATCCCATTCATAAATAAACCTCTTTGGACTATGACCTGTACATACGAAAGAAGACTCACAGCCTGCCTCGAAGCATTCGTTCAGGTAGGCCTACTATAAAAGTCTGTGGTGTGGTGGGTTTTGGGTTTGTATTACGAGTAAGAACTATACTTATATTGATTGATTTGCAATGGGAATTACTATGAATGTGATGCAAAAATCTTGTTTGATACAGATTAAGGCATATATGGCATAAGAAGGGAGTATAACAACTAATCAATATTTTAAACAGTTACTGTTTATATTACACTATTCCACGTTGGCAATATGAGTACTGTAATACACATGAGCAAAGCCATGGGCGCACTGCTAGTTATATAATGGTGCCACAATTACGTGATGGTGAACATATTTGAAGCAATACAGTATTATCTCAATCGAAGGTTGGTTTTATAGTAAAATAAAGAAAACCTCTATGGTTGTTTCTTCTGGTAATCTTAGTCCACACCCTCAAAATTACCATTTGGTCATATAAAATTATTTTTCCAAGTGTACATAAACTCAAATAGTAGGTTACCTGCCTATTTAAAAAAATGTGGCAAAATCTGCAGAAACTGTATATTTCAGTTGCCTATCTGGCAGACCTGTACTACTATACCTAGTTTAAACTACTATACCTAGTTTAGACTACTATACCTAGTTTAGACTACTATAACTAGTTTAGATAGTTTTCTACTGATACTATATACATATTGCTCCTTCATGAAAAAAGTGACAAATCTAAATACTCAATTTTTACATGAGAACATAAAATAACATTGAACAAATATAATTTTATAATTATTTAAACCCAGGACATAGCAGATTTTTCATACGTTATGTACGGTTTAATATAGTTTTAAGCTGAAGATGAGTGTTGTCTACAGTAAGTGTTTCTGTGAATGCATGTAAAAATCCAATATGGCTGACTTATTTTTCAAAATGGTGAAAAACCCGGAACCAATATTTCTTTGCATTTTTATGAGACGTGGTACAGAATACTTACCTAAACACATTCCGGGTGCTATCTGCTTGTTTTTTTTTTTTTTTTTTTTTTTTTTTTTTTTTTTTTTTTTTTTTTTTCTGATTCTAGGTTCGAACTAACTTTGAACTAAACGCACTGTATACAATTAGCAAATAAATTTAAAATGTTAAGAATTCATGTTTGGAAGGCCTAAAAATCAATAATTATATAATTGATTCTATACCAGAATTACGTTCTCCCATGACAGTTTTACTAAATTAATTCCTCTAAACTTCTCGTCCAACAAAAATACTACATTTCCCACATTGTCTTTATTGATGAACATACACTCAATGCACAGTATAACATATTTTCTTTATGTACATACGTGGAAAGCTGTATTTGTTTGCTTTATACGCACACTTATCCGTTTTCCATCTGCTGGCGGCTATCTATCATGCTCTCAAACTGGGTAGACCACAGAAGATTCAGCAAAAAAATTTAGCTGAATATTTAAAAATCTTGAGTCTATGGACTGTACTCATACAAGGTTCCTGACTGGTTTTAGAAGAATGTCTACTCTATCTACTCTATTGAGAACATCGAGTAAGGTTTTTGTAAGAGCTTATAACCACTGGTATATTTTAATCACTAACTCAATAACAAATGGTCACTAGTAATATGATGAACATCAATACTGGTTTACTGCAAAAAGTCTAAGGTCCTGTCATCTTAAGGTTTAATGTCTCCATAGCACGGTCGTAGAAGAACAGGTCTGGACACTCGCCTGGAAACTTGACCCCCTTGTTGTTTGGCTGTAGTTCACCAAGTTACCGAATATATTGTGTTTTATTGGCGCTGATGTTACGGCGGTCGGACTAAACTCCGCCCACTTCCTTTCCGCTAAGATAAACAATTTATCAATATATGAAATACTTTCTTCGCTTACAATTTTAAGAAAAGGCTCCAGCAATCTTTATTTACTTTATAAATTTAACAATGGATAAAAGTGGAAGACGTTTGCGTCCGACCGCCCGGAAAACAGCGCCAAAAAGTACAATATTCTCGGTAACTTGATGAACTACAGCCAAACAACAAGGGGGTCAAGCAAAATACATTGTTAGATAGGCGAGTGTCCAGACCTGTTCTTCTACGATCGTGCTCCATAGTAATTGTGGATGCCACAGACAGCACCAAAATGAGCTGATTTTATTCCTTGATTTTCTCTGGGATGAGTGAACCGATTTTCACTGTGAAAAGAATAATTAAGTTGTGTTGTTTCAACTAACAAATTTTAATACTTATGATTTAAACACGTAGATCAAGCACAAAGTTGAGTCTGACTATTTAACTCCTAAAATATAAACATTTTCAAAAATGTAAGCTTATAGGACAGTAACCCAGTACCAGCAGAGTACAATGTGATGTATAAAGTGCAAATAACTACTATAAAACAAGCCAAAACAGAAATTTAATAAATAAATTATAGAGGTGGTGAGTGACGGAGGAGGGTAGGAGGGTCAGCTATGTCTTGGAGCAAGAAGAGACTGCAGTTGGATGACTGATGACTCACAGTGCTTGTCATGTTTTGAGATAAGGCTTCCTCCAACCCCTTCTGAACAATTCAGGCTGCCGTGCTTCGGCTCCCGGCATAGGAAATGTTCTCGTTACAGAGAGAAAATATATAGTGTCTGCCTTGTCGTCATGACAACGCCAACACCAAGTAGTACAGAAGCCTGTCAGTTATTTCAGTAATGCTGTGATGTTATATGTAATGTGACCAAAATGGAAAGTGAAAGAAAGACGTGTGGATTTTCCACAAAAGGAAATGTTGTGGTTCGGCTCTCTTGCAAATAAAAACCATGACCAAAGAAAGGCAAAAAATAAAAAGGAAGTAACTTTTCACGTACACAAAAATTGTGGCTAAACGTATGAAGATCTCTTTCATGCTTATAAGTATGAATATACGTACACATGCATACGTGTTTGTGTTGCGTGTATGTTTTGTTTTTGTTTATTTATTATTTTAGTGATGGCAAAGTTAGGGCATGTTGCATTCTATTACATTTACCCATGTACAATACAGCCTAATAATACAACATAAGTCTGAATAATAATGGCCAAATAAAAACTAGCAAACATATTTTTTTAGTTTACAAACAGATCAAGCACTATTTAGTTTAACGAATTATATTCACACAAGCTTAAAGAATCTTCATAGATTCACAGTTAATTTCGACCAAATACGTGTTGACTTTTTAACATTAGGCCTAATAAATTTTCAGAGTTAAAGATACTGATAAACGTATAGCCTACACGCGATTTCATTAAACTGCATGTTAATATTATGGTGAAACAATCCTCACATCCACAGGAACAAAAAATATTATGTGGACATAGGTCCGAAAACGCACCATTTCTGCACTACAATGCACAATATTCTGATATGTCGACGATATCTTATCCCCAGTTTCTATCAATTTTCACAGTTATTTCAAACGTAATATGGGTTGGTAACATAGCGGAATAATGTACAACGTACATGACTGCTATAATGACATTCCCAGTAACAGGATCCAGACCGCGCTATGAACAGGGCGTCATGTTGTGTGAACTGTAGCGCAGAAACTGTGCGTTTTCTGACCTATGTCTATGTGACACGTTTTATTCCTCTAGATGTGAGGATTGTTTCTCCAAATTTTGACATGATCACAAATTTTCGACTTACTCAGACTAAAAGTTACTCCTGTAAATGTAGCTCAAATAATTTTACGTTTGTTATGTTCACCATTACAATTAGTGACTAAAACTAGTTTTTGGGTAATGAATCCTAAGTTAGATAATCTTGATAGCAAAGTGTTTCAACAAGCTTTAAATAATGCAAAATGTATTATAAACAATATGACATTTGGTGAATTAGAAAATTTAGTTCATGGTAATGATACTAACATTGTACCTTATAAAACTTTTTTTTCTGCTGTACAGACACCTTTTGAACAATACTATATGTAAATTGAAGAAACCCAACAGTGGGTATTGGATTTGTTATTGTGGCTGCTGACGAGATATAAAAGGCCTGACGACGACGCCGAGAGTCAGTTCATGCCTCGCCGAGGTCGAGAAGAGGTAGATAGCTGGAATTTGCGAACCGTACTGTCATTGGTAAGATGCCTTCATTATCTTCAACTCTTGCCAGATTCGAACAAATATGGAAGTGGGTATTCTACCCGTTTCTGTTTTAAAGCTGATAAAAGTTATATTATTGAACCTGGTGAATGGGAAGTGATAAGCACTGGATATTACTGTGTTCCCGCCATGGACGAGTATGTTGACCTTTTAATGTGTCCAATCTTACAAGGTTGCAATACACATCTCATTGCACGAGAAAGAATAATACGACCTACAGCATTGGAACGAATTCGAAGTATAGAAGGTACAGAAGTGAAACTTACTTTTTTAAATTAAGGAAATCATCCAATCTATATATGTGCAGACGATAATATAATACATGCTTGTTTGCTGAATGCATCTCGTGCTGTTTTTACAACAATTACCAGTTTACGAAATTATATAAGTAACACATGTTGTGCTCCTGCTATGTTATAGAAAGGGTGCATCTGCATTTTCATGGCGGAGGTAAATGAAGTTGATCCACCATCTCCTTCGACAGAAGACATCATAATAGATGTTACGCCGTCGGAACATACAGAAGAAGAATCCACATACATTCCTAAACGCAAGAAACAGCAAACCATTCCTAACACATTAAAAAGAGCTAGATCTTCAGCTCAAACTTCTAATAGTATAAAAGAATACATCACTTCATTCTTCCATATTATTTCCCCTAAATGGAGTCTTCAAAATTTCTCTCCTTTGCAAACACTTACTTTGCTGGCCGACAATCTTCAGAAAATGGAATTCCAGTCTCGTCTAGAACTGTCGAAAATCCTGGGTGCAATCGAACAAATCCAAAACATAGATTTACCTTCAATGACATGGTCGGAATTTCACGCCGCATTACAAGACCAAGGATCCTTCACGATATCATCCCCTGTTGTACCTCTACAGACGCTCGTCGAATCTGTCGAGAACTGCTGCAACGACAAGAATCAAGACATGACGGATTCAGTCTCATATACCACCACACACATGCCGATGTCTTTGCCAGCTGTATCGACGAGAATGGGTCACACATCCACGTCGTCCACGACTGTACGTTCAACAGCAAC
>PNEQ01002212.1:0-14759 GCA_003012365.1 Medauroidea extradentata | reverse complement strand
CAAATCGGGCTATTCGCTCGTGAGAAGGCACTCGACAGCTCGGTTTTCTCTTTTTTTTAGGACAAAGGTCGATCATATCTATTGTTTAGCGGTGTTCTTTTGATCGTAAGACGTCTGCCTATTGATATAAATTTATATTTCAACTATCACTTGCGTTATTTTTCCGTTAAATGCTACGGAATTCGGTCTATTCGCTCGAGAGAAGACACTGAATCTCGATTTTCTCATTTTTCGAGGAAAAGGATTGGTCATATCTATTGTTTAGCGGTGTTCTTTTGATCGTAAGACGTCTGACTATTGATATAAATTTATATTTAAACTATCACTTTCTTTATTTTTCCGTTAAATGCTACGGAAGTCGGGCTATTCGCTCGAGAGAAGACACTCGTGAATCTCGATTTTCTCATTTTTTGGGCACAAGGGTCGGTCATATCTACCGCTCAACAGTGTGACGTCTGGCTACTGATATCAATTTATGTTTACATTATTACGTTAATTAATTTCCCGCAAAACGCTACGGAAGTCGGGGCCTACAGACACTTTGCAGAAAGAAATGCAATTTTAAAATTTTCTGTTTTTTAGGGGGGGGGGGGGGTAAAATAAGCCACTATCGAATTTACGAATGTAGCGATTTTACGAATGCGATGAGAGGAACCGTGAGGATTCGTAAAATCGGGGGTCTAGTGTACTTGACAAAATTTCACCATATTGAAAATACTGTATTTGCCGGCATAAATGACAACTCCGCACATAAGACGACGAGTCATGGTTTTTAAGGTTCAAAATCTTGAAAATGAAGTAAATTATAACTTTTGAAATTCCCGGCAGAAATATTTTTTTCTTTTACCAGTAACATAAATATTTAGTTGAAATAGTTTTAATGCATTTATTACCGGTATATAAACGTCATAGGGGCGACACAAATGAAAAACATTGGCTACTACTGCCCTCCGGGTGCCCGAGAGTCAAGGAAATGCACGGTGACGGTAGCACGTGGCTGGCGACATCATCAGTTATTGGCAGGGATGCGTGACTTGGCCACGCCAGACTGAGGCCCGCTATACACTACATAGAAACGCTGAGCTGCAGCAGCTGCTGGCAAGGTCGTTGCATTCCTGTGTGCTGTTGCCTGCTAGCCAAGCTAGACTCATGAATGTGTGGTACAATACCTAGATCCTTGTTTTCTCTGCCCGAGAGTAATGTGCTGGCGACATAAAGGATCTACGCACTAGATCCCAGTTTTCTCCTCCCAAAAGTTGGGCGCTGGTGAGACAAAAGATCTAGTCACACGCTCCAGTTGTATTGATATCCAAGCGACGCACGCTTCGCTGCGAGGCAAAAGTATAACGCTCATCAAAATTTTGTACCGTAAATTTCATTAAAAAAAAGGGGCACTTGTTTTGATTTGTGATGGAAAAAAGGCAATCCTTGTAACTTCATACAACTCAACAGCTTACAGCTTAACTTTCAAACGATTCTTAGGTTACCAAAAATTTTCACACCTTCATATAAGACGAGTAGCAATTTTCGAAGGCCAAAATATGTAAAAATTGTTGTCTTATGTGCCGGCAAATACGGTAGTTTTGATAACTTGAACACCCTTAACAAGAATGAAGATCTGGTGCTTCGAGGCACTACGATCATTGCCCTGCGTGCTATGATGCTCCGTTTTAATTGAAGAGTTTTTTTTTACCTGTACAGTCACCAAAATTGTTATATTTGGTGCTACAGCACTATGTGCATTGCACACCATGAACTAAAATGCAGCTGCTGCAATATATACATAACTAAAAATTTCAGATAACACTTCATACTGAACGTTGCAAAAATACTGGAACATGTGTTTAATGCAAGGCAAAATCAGCTCTTGTACGACATACAGGAACATATGTCTGAAGTGCTGGCATGTGTTGTCGTCTGGCTTTAAATTGGTTTTGGAAATGTGGAATACAAAATAAGTTTGTTTTTTGAACCTCTATTCAGTAGTGAGTTTCTTAGCAAATGAGTTTAAATGTGCCTAATGTTATATACTAGCAAGTAGCACAAACATTTATCTAGTTGTAGCATTTATAGTCATGTATATTATGTTTATTTATGTAAGGGACATTAGCAAAAAATTAAAACGTAGACTGTAGCAATTACACATGTTTTCACTTTGTTTTATTGTAATGAATAATTAAAATTTATTGTGTTTTATTTAGGGCAAATGTCTCGAATGAAGACGTGAAGTGGTGTGTGTTTTTTTTTTTTCCAAGGGAAATGGTACTTAGCAATGATCATACACACTTCTTCAGTAGTCCAAGTTCCTGTGAAAACATTAGACTGGTAGGGGTAGATACACTCTCCAACCAGTAGAGTACAAGATTATCTGGTAACAATCAGTTAGGAGCAAATACTTTTATTCATGGATTCTTTTTAACGTGTAAATGTCACGTGCTCAGAATGAATTGTTGGATCTAGTATGAATGATATTGTTTGGGCGCAGGCTAGGTCAGTGGCGTTGTCGGGAACGTAGTAAAAAGGAACAAATTGTATCTTACTTGGCATGAGATCTTATCCGTCTGGGGTCGTGTGTCCAATGGCCCATGTGACGGCGTGCTGGCTGAGCGCTGTTCTCTGGAATGATGGTCCGTAGTCGTGATGATGATGCTGGAATCTCGATTAGATGATTGATGTAGTCCGGAGCTGGAACTGACTAGGTAACACACTCGCACCGAAATGATAACACTTGAGTTGAACTGAATCTAATACAGATTTATTTCTTGTATTAAAGGCGGATCGAGATGCTTACGAAAACAATCGGCCTGGCCATCTACTACCCGGCCAGTGGGTGACGCGGCTACATAAAAAAACAGCTTGCCGGCCGTAACAATTATTAAATAAAGGCCCTCAGGCGATGAGTCGAGATGGGTGGGGTAGGCTCCGGGTCCAAAGCAATAGCAATGTTCCGGTACTCAATAACTATTGATACGCTAATGACTGGTGATAAAAAGTTGATGGAACCCGGAGTGTCGCGCACGGACGTCCGTACCCCTTCGCGCCTCAATGTCAACTGTCGACCTTCACTTCCGCTTACATGGGTATCCACACGGACTCCGTGCAACCGGAAGTGAATACCATGTATCCCCTTAGTACTCAAACAATCTAGAACAATTTCAGATAAATATACAATAGTTACAATATGAAAATACTGAATATCAGTCTTAGATTTTGAATGAATAGGTGTGCGTCTCTGTTCATGTTGTGTGCACGCCTGATAGGTTGCAGCTTAGTGTGATGCATGAAACAAGTAATAAAGGAAAATACACAATGAAATAATCCTGTAACAAAACAATAATACAGGAACACAAAATAAAACAATACGACACTGCCACTCTCCCTTCAAAGGTCATTACACATAAACACTTGGTGCACTGTTGGGTTGGCCGCTATCCCTTTGAGCAGCGCTGGCGCATCGCTGTAGGTCAGTAGGGCGCATGGACACGGCGCACAGATGGGCTGCACGTAAGTGTGCTTTGCACGCGTCACACACTTAGCCACTGATCGAAGGCGATGCTGTAATGGATGAGAGGGACTGGAAACTTATTACCGTACAAATAGTTTGTAGCTAAATGATACTATCAACAAGAAGGTTGAGGGAAAAACTGCTGCTGTTCATAAGTTGAGCAGGAAATTGTATTTGCCCTATCTAGACACATTTTAAACTCATTTGCTCTGAAATTCACTCCTATATAAAGGTTCACCAACAGAAACCCATGTCTTATTCCACGGTTCTAAAACAGTACCAGTGTTGTGAGGTGTAACAAAATAAAATTGGTAACTTTCTTCTAAAAAGTCTAAAGAAACTCTGTATGTTAAAACTATAATCTGAAGATTTTCTACATTAACTCTATTTGGGGAGAAAAAATAATAATAATATACAGTGGATTCTCTATCCAACGTTTCTCATGGGATTGACAGAAAATTTCAATACATGAGGGATTTCAATGGATGTGGTCTTAAAATGCTGTAAAATAAAGTAATGAGCCCCAGAATGTGTTCCATGGATGCAGTTATTTCAATCCACATTAGGTTTCAATACATAGAGAATCCACTGCATATACATGAGCAGACATCAAGCATTACACATACAACAGGAAACTGACAATGGCTATTGAAATGTAAATATAAAAGCAGATGAATTCTTCACTACCATTTATGCACATTACTGCTCATACTCACCATACACATGCATTGGTAATACTTACACTAAAAACAAAAATAAGCAGATAAATATTTTTGTTTATTTAAAATTTTGCTTGCTGGTAAAATCAGGTTTTTAGTCATCATCAGTGTCGTACATTTCACCGTTTATTGACATTTAGTGCTTTATTTGTGCCTTACCTACTGTAATTCAATCCTAATGTGCCATTTTAACTGTAATGTTTTGCCAACATCATTATCAAGCTAGACACAACACACCCAAGGCCACAGATGAATAAGATATACAGTAAACTCCCGATTATCCGTGTTAATTGGTGCTGCGCCACGCACGGATAATCGGGAAACACGGATAACCCGAAAATAGCACATCTGTTACTATAGGCTAAAAAAAAAAAAAAAAAAAAAATATATATATATATATATATATAACTAACTTAAATTCCATAATAAGTAATGGTTTTACCTATGAAAACGTATTTCACAACCTTTCCACCAGAATAAATAAAAGTATGTTTGGGTTGCACAGTAAAAAACGAGAAAAAATGATGTTGAAATTTCGTTAACCCACTTTTGTGCCATCTCGTTAACTCTATTCTTGCGCGCATGAGTTGACACTCACGTTCCAAAAATATTTTTTTTTACAAAAGTTTTTTTGTTTTTACACAGTGTTCAACATACAGAAAGCCGCACGGATAATCCAAAAACCGGTTAATGGGTGCACGGATAATCGGGAGTTTACTGTATCTAAGGCTCTCTCGTCCATCACCTCCACAAATTTGCTGAATGTGTTTATAGTCTCATGGTTGTAGATGGAACATTCCTGACGAGGGTGAGGGTGTAACAGTTCGAGGTACAGTCTGTTCTATACCACTACTGGAGAACTATTAGTGAGAGGCCTGAAATACAGTATTTATGCGCCCATAGGCCCCCTATTTTTTCCAAAAGTTAGACTTTAAAAAAGGGAGAGGCCTATGTGTGCAATTTTTAAGAAGGAAAATAAAATCAGAAAAATTTTAAATTTTTTCAACATTATGTATGTTTCAATGCTGTACTATTTCTATTTACATCCTCTGTACGAAAGAAAAAAATTAAGTTATGAAGCATCACCCAATCAAAAGAAAAAAAAAAGATAAATAAATAAATAAAAAAAATAAAAGAATAAATAAAAAAATAAAAGAATAAATAAATAAAATAAAAAAAAATAAAAAAAATTAAATTTGCTAGCACATAATATGATTCACTGTTTTATGGTAACTTATTTTATGCAAACAAATTCAATAAATAAGAAAAATGCATCACTTCCATGTATCAAAAATGTAAACAATCAGCTGTTGAAGAGCACAGGTCTGACGAACAAAGTACACGAGGCATGCAACGTGTGATGCAACACTAACGCGAAGCGAACTAAAATTACCGGCATTATATTTATGATGCACTGCGCAATTTCCTATTTCTTCTGCTTCCTTAATTACTTTTAGCCTCTCACTCACTGTAAACTAACACAATCATCGTTTTGACGTTTTGATTTCTCAAAAGAACTATCAAAATACAGTACTAACGTACTGAGTCACTACAAAACCACTTATCTGCTACACGGCGTGCCGAGAACAATACGCATAAACACGCGACTAGTTATCTATAGCGCCTCCAGCTCAGTCAGCATTCCTCTGCCTGCATGGCTGTGTGCGTAGCCTACCGCGCTGTTGTCAAGTCTCCGCGCACGCCAGTTACCTACCCACATAGCACGTGGACTTCAAATACAAATTACACATGTAAGCAGCGCACCCCCATTTCTGTAATTCAAATTGGGGGTGGGGGGAGGGGGAACCTGAACGGAGTACATGGGTGAATACGGTACACAAAATAAACTCATATGACGGCGCACGGTACATGGTTGCCAGACATCAACATTCTCATTTCTCGTGAAATACACATAAAAGGGGGGGGGGGGCTATGTGCGCGGGGGGCCAATGTGCAGTAAATACGGTATACCACTAGTTTTAGCTATATTTTACTACTCTGTTGGTTTAAAAATAATTTTAGATTAGCACACTTTTACAATTAACATATTCAACATGATGCCTGTATGTTACTGGTACAGTATTAGGTTTTCTTGTTTCGAATGTCCTGTATGTCGTACGAGAGCAATTTCGCCTTGCATTTGTGGTGGGATTGCTCCCCGCCTCGCCCCTTTCCTGTGCCGTCGGTCTGATTGAGTCCTCCCGAGTGATAGATGTGGGTTTGCTCCGCCCGGTGGCCCGCTCGCAACGACATGGCGGTTTGATTGCGGTGCCAGATCCTCGGGCTCCTTCGTTCGTTGGTCGGGCGCGCTCGGCACTCTTCGGCTGGGCCTCCCCTCCCTCCTTCACCTCCTGCCCGAGTTTGGGAGTGGTGACCAGCCGGGAGGGGATCTTCACTCTTGCGCCTGCCTTCGCCCGGGCTGGTCGTGTCTTGGTTTTCGCCGACTCCGCTCGATGCCCTGATGGTCCAACTAGGTCAGTTCTTGTTTTTCAGTGTTATTTAACAGGGTCACACGGCAAGGCACCGTCGTGTGTCCGGTCGGTAAGTCGCTTGGTCCCCTTTGTTGGTTTAGTTTGCAAGTTCTTTCGATTTTTCTCGCGTTGGGCCGTCGGTGCGTTGAACGAGAAGTTTATGAATGTAATGTCTTTTGCGCTGCTTGAGAGATTTTGTGTAACTACAACCTTGTGATTATAATGTATTTGAATCTTGCCAGTAATAAATGCCAGTATTAACCGTAAATCTTATGTTGTTGAGTACATTCTTTGTCAGCCCTTGTTCACAGTGTTCAACTCTCGGGGCATAAGTTTTCCCGCATTGGTATTTTTTGTCAATTTAGGAACGGGAACAAGCTTCCTTGGTCGAGTTAAACGGACCAGAACAAAGCTGCGCGACTCTGCTGGGGAATTCTTCCCCCGAGACGAGTTGACGTGGGTTTTAGTAGTTGGCAGGTTTTGTAGTGTTAACTGTGAACATTGGTTGTCAGGAATGTCGCGCTTAAGTGTCGATTTTCTTCTTCGGTATGGGTATTTAGAGTTGCGTGATTATTCGCGCGAGGCAGGAGTCACTTTTGAGGACCATGAAAATGTCACCGCTTTGCGAACAAAGGCGTTGGAGTACGTACATATGTTGCTCGCTGCGGCGGGCGTCAGCGGCGACGACATTTCTTTTGTATAAATGGTAAATGGGGCGGCGACAAACGGGCTGGTTACGGCCGTACAAACTATTTTGATTAATCGGTTGAACGGAGTGCCGATACTGCGGGTCGTTGAACCGTTGTCTTTTTGGTCAAAGTAGACAATATATTCTTAAGTGTGACGCCTGTTGAGGAAAGGTTATTCCTGGCCCGTTTGTCTGGGCGAGTGGAAGGGCACGCGGCCTTTTTGTTGAATGACGTTATGACGCGCACCGAGTGGTATGCTGATTTCAAAGGTTGTTTGCTTACTCACGCGGGGCCTCCTAAGGTGTGGTCTCAGATGAAACGTGATTTTGTTGACAGATATCAGCGACCGGGCGAATCTGTCACACATTTTGTCGAGGAAGTAAGGTCATTTTCGTTGGCCATGAACCTTTCCCGGCGAGATAAGAAAATGGTGGGTTCTATTTTAGATCACTTGATACCCGAAGCGTGCTGATATCGCTTCGTCAATGCTAGGCCGCGCACGTTTGAGGAGCTGTGTGTCTTTGGGCTCGCGATCGAACAGGAAATCCAATTGAGCGAGATTACCATTGCTCCGTGACGCCGCCTTCTATTAAGGGGCCCGCCTACTTGCAGGACGGGGGTGCTAATTCGAGACCGCCTAAGGCGTCGCCCGTTTCCCTGTTGGGCGCGATTGATCCCATGCCTGGCTCAAGTTTGAATTGACGCCCGGATGCGTTGTCAACACAGTCATTTTCTGTTCCGCCCGCGGAAGGTGCGCAGAAGTGTGGAAATCGCGAGCAGTGTAGTAACTGCGCCGAGTTTGGCCATAGTCGCCTGACTTATCGCTCGCCTAGAGTGGAAAGGGATCGCGGATTTGTTTTAAATGTCTGCGTCCCGGACATTTACGTTTTTCCTGCCCGGGAAACTAGGCGATACTCCTGTTGTGCGTGTGAAGGGGAGTAGTAGAGTTAATTGGGAAGCACGCTTAGACTGTTTCGTGGAAGTATCTTCTCACGGCGAACTGCGGGCGGCGCTCATTGACACAGGGGCGTCGCACTCATTTGTGCGGGAAACTTTTTTAGATAAATTGATTAACGAGGATCCTGCAATCAAGCGCAAAATCTCCGATGCTCATACCATGTCAGTTCACGTGGCAAATGGTGAGGTTGTCCGATGCACCCGATCTGTCCGACTTCATGTAAAATTGGGGCATTTTTCGTGGTGTTTTCAATTTTGGATATTTAGTGTTTTGGTCGCCGATTTAATTCTCGAGGTGAATTTTCTGAGTCATGTACGCACCTCGGTAGATCTTGATTTGAGGGTGCTTAGGTTTGGGTTTGCACCCGATGTGGTATACCCGATGATTTCCACGGTTGGTAGGGTGAGTTGCCCACAGGGGCAAATTGCAATCGTCAATACTGGTGAGCGCTCGGTCGTTGAAGGGTTGTTGAGTGAGTTTCCGGATGTTATTACATCCGAAATAGGACGTTGTAATGTTATGCCGTATCGGGTTGGGTTGCGGGACGACGTGCCCGTTAGAGAACGCAGTTATGTTTATGGCCCGCCTTAGTTGCAAATTATGCGTTCCATAATTGATAAATTGTTGAAAGATGGGGTAATTTCTCCCTCAACATCGGACTACTCATGTCCCGCGTCTTTGGTTAAAAAGGGTAGTGGGCAGGGCTACCGACTTGTGACCAATATGAGTGCTGTAAAAAAAAGATCATTTGGACCCTTTCCCCGCGCTCACAGTAGACGACGCGCTTCAGCACTTGGGGAAGGCTTCAGTGTTCTCCGTTATTGATCTAAATGCGAGTTTTCATCAATGTTTGCTGCACCCCGATTCACGTAAATATACGGCGTTTTCGACACAATGGGCGCAATTCAAATTTAATAGAATTCCTATAGGTGCGTGTTTTGGAACACAAGCGCTGTCCAGAGTGTTGGATCATGTTTTATCAGATCTAAATTTCCGTTTTGTCTATCATTATATAGACGATATTATCGTCTATAGTGAAACATTTGATGAACACATGGATCATTTGAAACAAGTACTGATGCGTCTGCCAGCTGCTGGGTTGACGGTAAATCCGTCCAAGATTACGTGGGCCTCCTCTTCGGTGAAATTTTTGGGATATGTAGTGTCGGCCGGGAGGTTAGTGTTGGACCCTGGGCGGGTCAGTTCGATCGTGCATTTCCCTAGGTCTATCACTGTGAAGGGTGTTTCGGTTCATCGGCCTGTAAGGGTATTACTCTCGGGTTTATCCTCCATTTTTCTTAATATGCTGCGGCGGAAGCCCGTACCTTTTGTGTGGGGCTCTGAACAGGAGCGGAGTTTCCAGAAACTAAAAGACAGTTTGGCGGCTGCTCCTTCTCTCTATTTACTTAATTTTGACCTGCGTTTCGTGTTACATGTGGATGCCTCTAGTGTTGCGTTAGGGGCGACACTAGGTCAGTTGTGCGACGGTGTGGTTGTACCGGTCGGGTTCGCCAGTCGAGCTCTGACAGAGTCAGAGCGCAGGTTAAGTGCGTTTGAGAAGGAGGCTCTAGCCTGTGTTTGGGGCACCTCCAAGTTCGAGTGTTTCCTCACCGCTGCCGAATTTGACCTTTGCACCGACAATTAGGCCGTGTCCTGGTTGTTGAGTCATTCTAATGATTTTGGCAAGCTCGGGCGGTGGGCTTTTCGTCTGTTGCGTTTTCGTTTTGTGGTTCAACATGTGTCCGGTGCGAGCAACGTGGCAGCGGACGCGCTGTCCCGGATGTATTGCCGGGAGGACGAGTGTGAACTCAAAGAATTGTCAGCCTTATGCTCTACGTTTACCACGCACGGTTCATTTTATGTGAGATTGCGAGATGCCCAGGGCGGTGACCCCGATTGTCAGGAAATTGTTGCCAGCCTTAATCGCGCCGCCACCGTTCCTTTTCGAGTAAAAGACGGATTGTTATTTTTTGTGGGGAAAAACGGTAGAGCTAACCGTTTGTTTGTGCCCAGTGTATCCCGTGCTGAGCTCATGGCTTACTATCACACCTCGCCCTTTGAGGGTCATCTGGGGCGTGAAGGCACACAACATAAAATCCGGCCTCGATTTTACTGGCCTCAGATGGATCGCGACGTACGGCGGTACGTTCGGCATTGTGAGTTGTGTCTCAAGGTGAAATACACTAAGAACGCCAATGTTGGGCTCAATGCCGCGGATGAGGTCACCTTTGCCTGGGAGACCTTACACTGCGATGTGTTTGGTCCCTTGGTTAGGTCTGCGAAAGGGAAATATGTACATTCTGGTTGTGATGGACATCTTCACCAAATTTGTTTTGTTGCTGGGCATCAGGGATGTTAAAAGCGCCACGATAGTGCGGGCTTTGACCGATAGGGTTTGGGGTTTTTTTGGGCCTTCGGTCAACTTTGTTACCGACAACGCAACGTATTTTTGCTCCGCACAGTTAAAGACATGTGCTTTAGATGGTCTTTGAATCACTTTACCAGTAGCCCTTATAATCCGTGTGGCAACCAGGTGGAGCGATTCAATTGCAAACTGAAGGCGACGTTGTCGGCCTTGCATCATGATCTGCAGCGCGAGTGGGACGTTGATTTGGATCTCGTGAATATGGGATTCAACTCGGCGGTCCATTCTGCCACTAAAGTTTCTCCCGCCAGGGCCTTATTGGGTCGTGATTTGATTCACCCCTTGTTGAATGTTTGGGGTATTCCCTCGCCTTCTCTCCCAATGTCTGGGGCCCAGTGTGAGTTACTGGCGCATCAGGTGAGAGGCCATTTGGCCGAGGTCCGGGAAACCTTGCGGGAGAGGGTGAATGCTCAGCGGGTTGCTGGTGATTACTGAGCGGGACAATTGGTTTATTGCCGAAATTTTCAGCTGCCTTAAGTTAATGAGCTGGGTAGTAAGCTGCTGTTGCGGTACATTGGGCCTTTCCGTGTATTGAGGCTTTTGGGGCCCAATATCGTTGTTTTGGGAGACCCTGACACCGGTCGTGTCGTGCGAAAAGCGCATATTTCGCACCTGAAACATGCTCCAGATCCGGAAGGAGATTAATGTGTGGAGTTCCGAGTTTTGTTTCAGGAGTGGAGATTGTTTCTTCGACGTAGCAACAGGGTTCTACTTTCACCCGGCTCTGCTCCGTTCCCCCGAACCCTACTGCAGAGCGCAAGAGTCATTGTGTTGTGTTTTTTTTTTGTTTCATGACGTTTCTATGTTGTATGTGTAGGCGGCCACGTGTGTGTGTATTTGTGTTTTTTGTGGTCTATGTGATTAGTACTGTCTTTGTGTTTTGTGTTGGTGTGCGTATTTAGTGAGTGTGTCGGGGGTCGTGGGGGTAGTGGTTTTGAGTACTAACCAGACACCCGATGACCCGACCTGAGACAGATGATAGGGTGCACCCGAGTTGAGAATGTGGTACACTCCGTTTGTGAGTGTAAAAGTTTGTATTTATTGAGTCAGTTGATTTTTATGTATATTTAATATTTATATGTGTATGTATTTAATTCTATAGGTGAACTGTTAAGATTTTGTACCCATTACGGGTAAACAGGTATTTAATGTATCAGGGATTTGTTGTTATGGTTCAATTTTGTATGAACCTCCCCCCTGCTAAGGTACAAGATGTGAGGTTTTAGTGTGTATCATATTTGAAAGTTATATGTGAGCACGTGTGGTGCTGACGGACTCTCTGTTCCAAGAAGTTTGGTTATCTATGGTTGTCATTGTATATTTTTGATACCATCTTTTTAAGATATTGTTTTTGGCATTTTTTAGTGTGTTTTGCTTCATGATTTTTGAATTTTAGAATCATATTTGATATTTTGTGCAGTGTTTACTAATGTACTGGTTTCCATTTCAGGAATTGTATTTTCAATTGTTCTGAATGTCTTGATAAGAGTTTTTGTGTATGTGCATATTGATCGTCGGTTTTCGCCTTCGGCCTAATTGTGCCCCCGGCCGGCCAGCGGGAGAGTTCCAGAGGATGGTCGGAGCGTGGTCCCGGGCGTCCCGTTCCCGGTCTGGGTGACAGATTCGGCGGCCCTAGATGAGACCGGGGCACTCAGAGGAGGTTGTGGACTTGTTGACTTTGGACCCTTTACGATGGTTTAGGGTGGGGGTTGTGGTGGGATTGCTCCCCGCCTCGCCCCTTTCCCGTGCCGTCGGTCCAATTGAGTCCTCCCGAGTGATAGATGTGGGTTTGCTCCGCCCGGTGGCCCGCTTGCAACGACCAAGCGGTTTGATTGTGGCGCCAGATCCTCGGGCTCCTTTGTTCGTTGGTCGGGCGCGCTCGGCACTCCTTGGCTGGGCCTCCCCTCCCTTCTCTTCCTGCCGGAGTTTGGGAGTGGTGACCAGCCGGGAGGGGGGCTCTTCACTCTTGCGCCTGCCTTCGCCCGGGCTGGTCGTGTCTTGGTTTTCGCCGACCCTGCTCGATGCCCCGACGGTCCGACTAGGTGAGTTCTCGTTTTTCAGTGTTATTTAACAGGGTCGCACGGCAAGGCACCGTCGTGTGTCCGGTCGGTAAGTCACATGGTCCCCTTTGTTGGTTTAGTTTGCGAGTTCTTTCGATTTTTCTCGCGTTGTGCTGTTGGTGCGTCGAACTGGGCGTCACATGTATTTTGTCAAGCATTCAGAGCGATAAGTTTATGAATGTAATGTCTTTTGCGCTGCTTGAGAGATTTTGTGTAACTTCAACCTTGTGATTATAATGTATTTGAATCTTGCCAGTAATAAATGCCAGTATTAACCGTAAATCTTATGTTGTCGAGTACATTCTTTGTCAGCCCTTGTTCACAGTGTTCAACTCTCGGGGCATAAGTTTTCCCGTATTGGTATTTTTTGTCAATTTAGGAACGGGAACAAGCTTCCTGGTCCAGTTAAACGGACCAGAACACATTAAATAATTTATCCACGTTTTTGGGGTGTTCATTGTGAATAGTAATCTGACAGTTTAAGGTCATGTAATAACTTATATATTGCAGAAGTTGCATTGTAGTTCATGGTGCTATGTAGACAGCGTAATAGCACCAACTTTATTAGTTTTGGTGGCACATAGAAAGTTGACCGGTAATCAGTGTATCGTGAAGCACAAGATCTTCACTGTAGTAAAAACAATTTTAGTCCATAAATATTAATTGAATAAAGTATAATCTTATAAAGTTAAGTTCGGAAAAATGCATGCTACACCTTATAGAGGAACCTTTTTATCATTTGGCTAAAACAAAAAAATACAAATATAAAAAAATATTTTTTTGCCTAATTCCAAAAATTACAACAAAAATATAGATTTTATCGAAAATGTGTACTGGACTAATGGTTGTGTAAATGTCTGTGTTCACCAACTTTGAGGGGGAGGTGGGGGGACTTTTGGGAAAATACTCCTCGTCTAGTATTGGTCTATCATCTGTGAAAGATTCAGCTTTACCATAATTATTCCCAGACAATAAATCTTTGTTGACTGGGCTATTAAGGCACAGTGGTGTCTTCAATGGGCTTATTATAAGTGGTGCGAGCCTTTGCATTCCTTGCAGGTTCTTATGTAGGTCTTCTTTTGTTGGCAAGGTTTGTTTAAAAGCGTAAAAAGTACAAAGCTCTGGTAAGGTGGGGGCTTTGCCCTCAAGAGGTATGGCAGGAAGTATGACTCTACAATCCACCATCAAGTGAATTGTAAGAGTGGTACCGCAGAGGGCTCCTAATGGACATCAACCCTCTGACTTTTTTTTTGTGTAGGGCTGGGGCACCTCACGGACATTGTGGTGACACCGCATTCTCTCTTCAGTACTATGCCCCACAAGTTGCCTACAAAGCTCCACAAAGAAAGTTGGTAATCTGGTCAGTCCTCATACCTGCTTCGGTCTCAGCGGTGAGTTACTCTTACCTCAGGGTTCGTGGTATCGAGGGATGGACGCATGCATAACAGCATTTAAAAACACGTGGTCAGATTAACAGCCCATATTTATTACTCTCTTATTGGAAACTCACGCAACCGCGCTTACATCGGCACGTACAAACTCCTTGTACAAAATAAAATGTTATTGAAAGAGGACTGAACCAAAATTAAATATAACTCAAAAGAAAAATAGCACGTGCTCAACTCAAATCATAAACCGATAGTGGGCCGGCCACGCGGTTAATACGGCTGCAAATTTACATTAATTAAACAAATAAGTTGAAGCTAATGCATAGTTCTAAAAAGTCTTTCCACTGCCTTCCAACGCGGCCCCATCTCTTCCACTCGCGCCCCTCGGCTTACCACGTGCAAACCTTGCACAACACCGAACACGTCCGGCCTCCTCGACGGTCAAGAACAGAGTAACAAGCCACGGCAACCACAATGGCGTCCCAAGGCACCATGGCGGCCTACCTTCCGGTTAGAATGTTCCATGACCTTCTACCAAGATTAA
>PNEQ01002211.1:15759-55354 GCA_003012365.1 Medauroidea extradentata | reverse complement strand
ATTTCCGGGCGGCGGTTTGAATGTTCGTTGTGACCAATTGGATACGTAAAACACATAAATAATGACCCTGTGGAGGAAAACATACATGCATACAAAACACTAAATGACAAAACACTAAATCATAAATATGGTCATAGTCGTGAATTTAGGCGACGTTATTGTCTAACGACCCTTGCTGGCCCTAGGCCGGCGTCAGTGTTTAGGTAGAAGTAGAGTGGCTTTTTGTGGCATATGGCACGTGACTGTACAATATTATTACTACATGCAACCTCTACCCATGTTTCAAAATAATTTAATCTCTCTGAGATAGTAGAGTCATTGGCAGACTATTCTTGGCAAATAAAACATTTTTCAGATTCATTACCTCCATTCGTGTTTCGAACACCAGTAGTGTAGCCAATTGGAATAATCTGTACTCTTAAGAGTTATGAAATTTGTCATTAAGAAAGGAAAAAAAAACAAGTCCAATAGTTGAGGGGTGACTAAATACTCGTTAAGTAAAAAGAATAATCTACAGTTAAAAGAGAGGAGTACTCAGAATCCTTCACGTGTGTTATGGTAACATTGAAACTAAATTATGAAAACTAAAATCTTCAAATATTACAAATAAACAAGTGCTGTAGTGACGTCATTGAAGTAGATTGGGCATATCACGACTATTATTAAAGCCAGGGCATGGGAGTTCTAGTTAAGTCTCGAACAAATAACAGTAAACTATGATTCCAGTCCACCATACATAGTGTAGGACCTACATTGAAAATAATAAGAGGAGATTTTAAAACTGCAGTGGATAAAATCCTTTAAATTATCAAAAATATGAATAAACAATCAATAAATTATTAAATCAGTACTTTTACCAATAAGTTATTCAATGTATGTTATCATTTACTTTTTAAGCATTTGTTTAATCTACTTTTATCTCTGAAGAATAATTAAGTAAGGAAAAAAAGAAAACAATCAAGAGAAACTTTGGTGAGTTAGTGAGAGAACCTACATAGTAGCCAGTCACGTTCAAAATAAGCTCTACTCTATGAATGTGTATAAGTCCAACCACTCAGCCTTACAGTGACCTAGGCACACATGTACAGTTGTACGACTGACTGGCAGCTGCTCTCGTCTGAAAGTTCTTACGCATGTTTTATATGTACTCTGTTAATACCTACTAAACAATGATAGAATTTAAAACAAAGTGATTACTGGACAACAGGGAGGCGTTACTCCGCCACCTGTTGTCGAACAAGCTCCATATACCACAGCTCTCCAAAAAATGCCACATGTGTGATAGTAACTCGTACACCGAAAACATTCTGGAGGAAAAACTTGAGGGGTTAGCTCATGGCTCCTCAGAAAAACTTTACAAACAAACGAGCCATGAAAACAGGGTAGCCAAATACAGCCTTAGAAGCATGCACAGCAAGTCTAGCATCCTAGCTGGCAGGTGTATGGGTCCTAACAAAAAAAAGCTAGCAGAAATTTGAAAAGATATTTCTCTGGACAATATGCAGAGCTCAATAAAAACTTGTACAGAAGCCATAAAATCTGTCAGATAGGTACTATTTAAATTGTATGTGAACGAGGGACATTTATAACTGTTAAATTTCCATTAATTTAACTTATAAGATTAAAAAATAGAGTATTTTTGCAATGTAAAAGGAGTACAGTATTTCTGCGATGGATGCTTCAGGAACAACACTTTGCAAGAAAACCTTCACATTTATGATGCGACTTGAGGAAGCAGGGGGTCGGTCATAAGTATAATACAGTAAACTCCCGATTGTCTGTGTTAATTGGTGCTGCGCCATGCACGGATAATCGGGAAACATGGATAACCCGAAAATAGCACATCTGTTAATATAAAAATGTAAAAAAATAATTATTTTATGTATAATTAACTCAAAATACCATAATGAGTAATGGTTTTACCTACCAATAACGTATTTCACAACCTTTTCACCAAAATAAATAAAAGTATGTCTGGGGTGCACGGTAAAAACCGAGAAAAAAATAATGTCGAAATTTCGCTAATCCACTCTTGCGCGCAAGAGTTGACACTCTTTAAGTCCCAAAAATATTTTTTACAACAATTTTTGGTTTTTATAGTGTTCAACATACAGAAAGCCGCACAGATAATCAAAAAACCGGTTAATCGATGCACGGATGGTCGGGAGTTTACTGTATGTCAAGGAAAGATGCAGAGAAAACCCTATTGGCGCCAGTTTCGCTGATGTGAGGAGCTCGGCGAAACTCGAGCAGAGACTCTTTTTACCTCAGAGCGTGGTCGACGGCCATGTGGCTACTCCCTGCAGCGTCGCTGTTGCGTAGCAAGTGATTGGCGATGTGTTGCGCCCTTGTTATGGTCATTGCGATGCCAGGAACACACTGTCAGTACTGTACGTGAAGCGGCAGTGGCATGTAAAAATGAAAGTTTATACACATATGCATATGTTTCTACAACCGTTTTAATATTTTATTATTATACAGAACCCAATTCACGACACGAACAAACAACAGATAGCGTCACGGAGCGAACCTCCCACAAATGTGCTCCCTTGAATGTCTTCGGCAGGACTGCCAACAAAGTGGCGGGAAGCACTCTAGTAGCGCGGCATTGCCCGCCAAAACTTACACACAGAAACAGATACAAACTAAAATTGTATGCATACAATACACTCTCATTAAGAAAAATAAGTACAAAATAATAAACATCAGTAAATAACTAAAAACTAAAACAGATGTAATAAGTATTATGTTGGCACTATCGCAGTATGCACGCCTCATGATTTTCACACTCGTATGGTTTCCCGGGAAATACATTAATTAAAGCAGGTGTGGCCATCTTTGTAATATATATTTTCTATCTGCTACACCCAATGCTAACGTGAGTGGAAGGTTACTCGCTACAGGTTTGCATGGCGTAACCCTTGGAGTAGCCTCGTCGGGTCGCGAGTGCAGGACCTTCGCTTGGGAGGACAGCAGAGCAAATGGTCTAGAATAGGAACGTGGACGCTGGTTCACGTCAGTAATAATAATTTATATCCTTGTGTGTAAGGAAATATTAGTAATTTTGCCTGCAAAAACAATGGAACTTATTATGTAAACCTCCATTTGAGCAAAGTACAACCATAGATATTATTGTGATGAATTAACCTGAAAGCAAGGTGTTCTTCATGAAGCATCAATGTCAGAAATACACCTTATATTTTTGTTCAGTGAATTTTTTTAAACATGTTAAAAATTAAATTACTGAGTACCTGCCATATTTGAATTCTTAAATTTCTGCTGTAAATTTCAAAAGATTAAATTTATTGAAAAATTTTCCATCTTACATGGCACAGATATTGCCTTCTTAAACATTACCAAATTGTCATGCCTTCACTACCTTAGTTTATTTACTAGTAAGCTTCCAGAGGAAGTAAGTTATTTTTTCCGTTGGCTTGTCACAGGTATACTATGTAGCGTTTCCGCATTAGCGCTTTCCGTCAAATTTTGTACTCGTGCCCTGCTTGGGCAGCGAAATTGTAGCGATTTCCTCTAGTACAAGTACCTGTGCCTACTTGGGCCGACAAATTGTAGCACACCAGTCCTCCTAGACCAGTGTACTAGCTCGACGATAACCCAGCCAAAAAGGCAAGGATAGAAACTGGAACATTCCTCAAGTACTCCGGAATTTACTGGCAGTACTTTTGTAAGTTACATCACATTGTAGACCAAATTTAGAACTTTCATAGAAAGTGGCAAATTTAGAGAAGTTAGTCTCGAAATAATATACTTCACTATGATCCGAGACTGCTGGTTTATTAGATTTTCAATTTACATCTGCACAAAATACACTGTTTGTCTTAACACGGTGGCTCCGGTTCACAGAAAACTACAAGCAGAAACGCAGCGAGACTATATCAGATAATTAGGCGAGACAAAGTCAGAAAATTTAGCCCACTGTGAACACACACGTGGTGAAGAAAAATGATTAGCCATCCTGGTTCTCAGCACCTAACGGCCTACACGTACGGGCGAAAACGAATTTGGTAGAGTTCAAAAGATGTCCGAAAAGAAAGGTTACAGATTAGAGGCCCCGGTGCTACCCGTACGTGTTATATTTTTGACTCCTGAAATTCACTTCATAAAATCTTGGGCCGCAGCCCCGGGCACGTCTGCTCTGGATCGCTTCATGACTGGTTCTAATATGACGGAGGCAAAACATTCCAGAACGAAGGGCGAAGGCGCACCACACGCCATGTTCTCATTGACTGGTTCTTGGTGGCGTGACCCTCGTCATTCGTTCAATTATCTAGAACCCTCTAGGGCACAGTCAGAAACTACGCATTAAAACAACAAATGGTGCCAAAACTCCCGTGGAAAAAAGCAGAACACGAAAAGAAAAACGAAGCTACTGCCTCCTACCAAGGTTACCTGGCCATAATGACAAACATTACACCCTATCTAGAATACACTAGAAACAAAGAACTGCGTCTTTACTCTTCCTTTCTGGAACCGGGACCACTGAAATAAACATTACAATTTTAAATATTATATTATAAAATTAAGATTACATAAAATACAAATTCTCCAGTAAATAAAAACCCCTTGTCTTGCATTGCTACAACTATAAGCAGTAGATGTCGAGTAGTACCAACTGTATACAGTGCAAGAAACCCTATGCCTTGTTGAAGCATGAAACACTGTAGAAATTTTGTAGGCCAAATTAAATGTAGAAGTGGCATTATTCGAAAATGGCAGGTATGACTCCCCTTGAAGGAATTTTTTTTGCAGCATTACAAATTATTCACATCATACTTTCATTTCCAATTTAAATAGTTCTTTTTTGACAATCTTTGTGTTTCAGTAACAATTTTTAACACTCTGCATGTTGTACAGTCAGGTGCAGTGTTCCATAAGCAGCCAATTTACGTCTATCTTAAGATTTCTAGGTAATTTTGATTTAGTTTTGGAGGTAAATTATTACCACTGCACTTCAGAAAGTTTAGCATGTTTCTTGTTTTCGTAGATTGTGGAGTGCGCATGTATGGATCAACTATTACTGGGTTGGCCTTGAGAAAATCTGATCTCAACCTGGAACTAACTGTGGGTGATGAAAGTATGGCTTCAAAAATGTTGTGCCAGATGGCTGATGAGTTAGAAAAGGACGAGCTGTACAGGTACTATGGTCATTAGTTTTTCTTCTTTATTTAAGTGACTTATTTTATGTATGTAATAATTATTAGTAAGCTTATGACATTATTTTCAGTTAGATGTTGAGAGTCATGGCTATACACAGTTGTTGAACTGAAATACTGTACGTATTTATTTTCATAACTATTATATATGTTCACACAGAATTTATGAACAAAAGTAAAGCAAATTGTACAGAGAACTGTCAAGTATGGTACTTTTAAAGTATCACACTTACAGTAGAACTCTGTTATAATGTTTCTGAAGGGACCCAAAAATGGTAAAATACTGAATGTAGGTTGAATTAGTTTTTTTTTTTTTTTTTTTTTTTTTGTTTCTTGTTTGATGTGCACCCTAGGTATATTTTAATTTATTTTGGGAAGAAAAGTGTGCTGTAGATTAGTAGATACTAAATTTGTAGGCAAAACTGTAAATTTTTACAGTGTCAGAATGAGTTATAAATAAATTATTATTTTTTTTGTTTTGGCAAATGGGATATTTTTGGACTAGCCATGTTTCGTGATTATCTGTACATTTTTTTTCTTTAATGAACACGTCTGGAGTTTACTGTACGTGTGAGCAAATTAACGAAGTAAACTGATCTGTTAAAAGTATATGTATTTTCAGAATTTTTGTACATTATATTGTATATGTTAATGTTTAGAAATGTTTTCTTGAGTTTTTGTGTTTTCAGAGAAGATTGTAATGTAGTAAATACTTATTGGCCACTGTCATATAGCAGTATTTCTTAGCCATAGTTCTAAAGTAAGTGATGAGAATTGTCCTTTTCATTCTAATCCTGTGATACACACTGCCTGACAATAAAAATTGTGCAACAGAAGAATGCATGAGTGGTACTGAAACTTTATAGTGATAGTAATACAAGTGAATAATATTCATAGAAACAGAGCAGCAGGACAACAGTATTTGCAGATAGATGTGTGATACGTGTTGCAGAACTATGGGGCTTTAAGTCAAGGAGATGCTCGCTGACTTTTGTCCTGAGTCTGGTGGGCTTGTTCCATAGTGTGTTTCAAAATACTGGTTACTGTAGTACAGCTGCAGGTGACCATTCATCTGGTCCCACACGTGCTTAGTTGATGACAAATTAGGGGATGGACAGGCGTTGTTAGTGGCTGAACATGATGGGGGCAATCCTGGGTGACCCATGCCATATTCTGCTGGAAGATGCAATGGGAATTATGGTTAGAAATAGGAGCAAATAGTTGTATAAGGTCATACGACTGATGTGGGAACAGTATGCAGCTCAGCAGCTAGTTTGGGATCGTGGAGTTCGTTATGGGTCCTTTACAGGAACCCCAATGTTGGTCATTGTCGTGGACCGGGCTTTCATGAGATCTTGGCACCTTTTACACAATCCATCAATTCTCTCAACTGGTACTCTATATTATCCATCCAACTGGAGTCAGTCATCCATGTTTAAAACACACAAAACACCACCAACCAGGTGGCAGTGCCCAAAGACTGTCTATGAGAATGGGATTAAATAGAACTAATAATGATATAAATTGTTGTATGTTATCTGACTCATTTCATTAAATGGTAAAATAATGAATAAAGGTTAAATTTGTTATTTATTTAGCAGTGAAATTAATTTAAATGAATCAACATACAGTAAACTCACGACTATCCTTGCACCAATTAACGAGTTTTCGGATTATCCGTGTTGAATTCTGTATGTTTGTTTAACACTGTAAAAATTTTTTTTTTTCGTGACTAACTTTTTTTTGGAACAAAATCTCTCAACTGAAGCCAGTTCTCCATTTTTAATGTGTTTCTTTTAATCCCAGGAGTATTCAATGGAATGGTCCAAACAATTCACATGGTAGTACAGGTTTTGAATGTCGCCGGTCAGTGTTTGCAGTGCAATTACCAGGCATGTCGACTGTCGATCACAAACTTGCTATAAGATCATGTACAGTATTTGCCCACGTACCCCAAGCATCCCCTTTTTTCAATGACAAGCTGTAAAAAACATTATATATATTTTTTAAAGAAAATTCAAACTTATCGTTGTAGGCTTCATGTAGTCGCTGACAAACGGTGGTTTTACGCTGCACAGATAGGCCATTCCTTTTATAAAACAGATAAACCCAGTTTGTGCTTGCTTTGAACTCTTGATGTAGGTTACACCTAATTCTCTGGCAGTCTTCAAGGCTTGCATTTTGCACATATCTGTTGAAACAGCATAACCAAACTGCCGTAGCTCGGTCATATGCTCAACCAAGCGTTTTTCTACTTGTGGGAATTTGGCTTTCTTCCCTCTAAGAGCCCTCCTGCCGACATTGCTATCCTGTAACTAGTTCATAATTTTGTACAATTCTCTGATACATGACTCTGAGATGTTGTACTTACAACCTGCTGTGCAATTTCCTATTTCTTCGGCTGCCTTAATTACTTTCAGTTTCTCACCCACAGTAAAGGAACGCAATCGTTTGAACATCTTGATTTCTCAAAGAACTACCAAAATGCTAGTGTACATAGATAGTCACTATGAAAACACTTATCAGCTACATGCAGAGGACAAGCTGCACATGTGACTAGTTATCGATCGCGCCTAACTGTAAATCAGCATTCCTTTTCCACCCACACTGTTGTCAAGTCTTCGCTCATGCCAGCTAGCTACTCGCATAGCATGTGGACGTCAGATACAAATTATCCATGTAAACCGTGCACCTCCATTTCTGTGATCTAAATTTTGGAAAAAAGGTGCACGGGGTATGTGGACGAATATGGTATATACCAGCCAATACTATTTTTCTCTTGTTATTGACATCATATCATGGTTTGTCTCACAGTTTCTTCATGGTGCCCAATTTTCATTGTCTAGCAGTGTGTGTTATGATGTGTCCTTATAAATGGCCGTAAATTTATTTATTAAATATTCATTCTTTATGTTTTCAGGGATGTGGAGAGGAACTTTACTGATTCCGAGCCTGCCTTAAAATTTTTTGTCAAAGACTGTTGCTTCAGATGTGTCCTCATTATGCAGAATAAGCATAGCTACAAGCTATCAGAGCTTATTGCAGATTATGTTGCAATTGATCCACGAGTCAAGCAATTAGGGTTAATGTTCAGAACAATGGCTGCGGTAAAAATTTTTATATAAATATTTTATCATGTTGGTATCTTGACTATGTGTTCTTACTTATTAACAGTTAAATCCCGAATTTACGAATTCAGATTATACTAATACAAAAACTTTACAAAACAATTCTAAGGAATTATAGAAAAAATAGCCAGAATTTATAAAATCTTTTAAAAAATTCAAGAAATCATAACTCATAAAGAAAATTTAGTGTGTATGTTTTCATGTGGTTGGAAGGGGGAGTGGCAATGTGTGAGATGTGAGTGCACATTTTGAATTTTGAAAAACAAAAGAAATAGGAGAATGCATTGAAAATTACAGCCAGCATGGTTGGATGCTTGCTCACTCTAGCAGTTTAGGTAAAGCATTATAGGTGACATGGCAGTAGGTTGCTAGATGTATCCATGCCTGTTTCTAGAAAATGTTTGATTTGAGTTTAGTAGTGGATTTGAAATACTCTCATTTTAATAAATAAAAAACGTTCACTTGAAGAGCATGTGGTTGATTCATGAACTGATTTGTGTTGCAAGTTTTGTTCGTTGTTCTCTAAACAGATGGCACAACGTTGTGCATGGGATGTAGCATAAACATTTTTATATAAACCTGTATTATGGATAATATAATACTTACATAAATAGAAACCAGTGGCCTCAAAGAGTTTTAACTTCATTCGTGTGTTGATGAGTGATCGGTAAAATAGCGTTCTACGGTACAATTTTATCCTCACGCTACAAAAATATTAAAACAAGTGTAGGTACAGTAAGTTCTTTAAAAGCGGATATAATTACAGTGGAACCTCTCATTAATACAAAGTGATTTTTGATCCCCTTGGAATGTGGTGAAAAATTAAACAATAACTGAAATGTACAGTAAAATTTTTCTGTATAAATAAAACAATTTATTATAAAGTCCTCTAGTTAATAGTATTCGTTGTGGTTATAAAAATGTTTGTTTTGTGGGAATAAACTGAGTGACTAAAATTTTAGAAACTTTATTTTGCACACACCTGGTAATACAAATCTGTTTATTACAAACAGCAAGAATTTTGGTCCCTTGAGGTTTGTATTAAAAAGGTTTGACTGTAAGTCCTTTAATATCTGTGGTATGTTTGTATAAAACATAAATGTATAGAACATGTGTTCTCTCATAGAGTAATGCTAAATGCAGGACTCAGTTACTCTGAAAATACCACTACCAGGAATTTCCACAGTCTTTACACAGTTGTGTGTTGATATTTTAACAGTTCCGTAATTGGACATCATTCAAGGACACAAATTTCTTTCACTATAAAATTAATTATTTTGATGTTTGTAGTGAAAACTCAGTATCATTATTGTTACAGTTCAGTGAAATAAATTTTTATACATTTACATGTACTGTATGTGGAATAATTGTCAGAATATAAGCAGAAACAACTTAATAAAAGGACATTGCAATGTTTTAATGAACATGGTTACAAATTACTAACAATTTAATAGCTAAACAACTTTATTATAGAAGTGTCTTGTCTATAATAATAATTATTTATTTATTATGTTTAAAGTGCCATCCAACAGTCTTGCGACCAATAACAGGATGACACTAAACAAAAAACAGATACAAATACAGAAACACTGGATATACGATTAACAAAGGACATACAAAAAAAGTATAGACATACAAAAACAATGGACTAGACAGGTACAACACATTGACAGGACATCATGTAGCAAGACAATTAAAGAAAACAGACAGAAATGAGACATACCAAATCAAGTCACAGAATACGATTTTTCTATCTTTAAAAGGATTAAATTTACAATTATTATTAAAATTACGTATATTTCTATTTACTAAGTTTTTATATTTAAATAATGCGAAAAAAGATTAAAGTTTCTACTAATAGGGTTTGGCACTTTTAAACCTGTATTGTTTATAATAGTTTGACAATCATAGTAATAAGAGAGTTGATAAAAAATTGAGCATCATTAATTAACTATCCTACGAGCATGTAAAGTGGTAGTCTTAAAATCAGTAAGAATATCCACACAACTGAAAGGTATTAGTGGTTAAGAGAATCTCATGTAAATGGTTTTAAATAATTTGCATTGGACTGACTCAATAGGATTAGAGTCCGTGATGGTGATACTATTCCAGGTAACCGAGCAGTATTCTAACATGGTCCTAATCAAAGCATAATAAAGGCTGATTAAGGAATACGGAGAAGAAGCAGTATAGGTCAGGAATTTTATTAACCCTAAAGTACGATGAGCATTGGAGATAAATTATCTACATCTTGAATGAAAATAAAGTTTACTCTCTAATAACATTCCAAGATCATGTACACTATCATTCTGTTTAGTTGTGCAATTATTTACTAAATAGTCGAGCTTTATAGGAATACTTTTTAACACGTAAATGTAATTCAGACAGTTTTATGTATCATAATTCAGATTCATAATATTATTATTACACCACTTACAGACTAAGTCAATTTCAGCTTGAAGTTTAATGCAATCAGATATGTTACTAATTTTAGCAAAGATTTTCAGGTTATAAGCATATAATAGGCATTTAGCAAATTTTAATTGTTGTACGATATCACTAATAAACATATTAAATAAAAGAGGGGACAATGGGCTACCTTGAGGGACACCAGAGGATGCAAGAAAGGAAGTGGAAAAGACATTCTGAACTTTGACAGTAAAAGTTCTGTCCACCAATTAGCTCTGAATCCATTTAATGTAGGCATTGTCAAGACCTAAGTTCCTAAGTTAATACAGAATGATGGAATGTTGACAAGTATCGAATGTTTTTTTTTTAGATCAAAGTATATAGCATCATATTGACCTCTCAATATGACAGCACTATAAATTTCATTTATGTATTCAAATAGCTTAGTTGTACTATTTCTTTTATACTGAAAACCATGTTGGCGATTGGAGATTATATTCTTATAATGAAAATTAATGTGTCTATGTATTATTTTTTCTATTACTTCGGAGAATGCACAGAGGAGCGAAATAGGCCTGTAGTTACTAAGAATATGTTTTATCGCCTTTTTTAAAAACAGGAATTACGTTTGCCTGTTTCCACATATTTGGAAAATTACCACAAGACAAACTAGTATTAATGACTTTAGTTAATATAGGGGCAAAGATTTTAGCACAGGCTTTAATTATAAAATTAGGGATACCATCAGATCCTGAAGATTTACTAGATTTAAGATTTTTGATAAACCAAAGTACTAAGCTATTGTTGACTGTCGGGATAGGTGAGTATTAGAATCAGAGGTGAAAAGTGTATTTGAGGTTTGAGGTTTTTCATAGATGTCAGCAAAATGATGACCAAACAGGTTAGCTACTTCACTTGGATCTTGTATTAAATTACCGTTATTGAGAATTGTTAAATTAGGGTGGGGACCGTTTTACATAATTCCAAAATTGTTTGGGATTACGTTTAATATTGTTACTATTTAATTCAAGAAGCCAAATCCTTTTATCAGCTATAATTTTGCTTTTCACCAATTTGCCTTCATCTTTGGCCTCACTTGTTTAGCAACAGTTTTTAACAAAGCTGTGTTGCGTACGCCAAGCTGAACAGTTTTCTTGAAAGTTTGCTTCTCTCTCACTTGTCTCTTATCAGTTTACTCATGGGTCCGCACGTGTCGCCGCCTGTGGTATTCCATGAATCCTACCGCGTCATTAGTTGTCTCGAATTTGTTTTCCATATGGTGTTCAGATTTAAAAAGTGGGTCAGCATCAATTTGTTTGTGTTTGTTGCTCATGTTTGTTTAAATGTAGTGTTGCTGTGATGTGGAGCCTTTCACTTTATCACTATGTGTCATGGTCTTGGTGGAAGGAGGTTTATTGCCCGTAGTAGCTTCAGTGTCTTTACCATCTGGAACGCCATTCATGCCGGTACAAGTGAGATTATGAAGATCCCTTAAAGATTTGAGGGTTCTATTCTCTTCCTGAAGTTCAGAGACCAGCAGAGATTTCAAAAGAGAATTTTCTTCTTTAAGTTCAGTAACCTGGTTGGTGAGTGAATCAATTTTGTCATTCAGGGAAGCAAACATCTTTTTGACATTTTCACCAAGAGACAATAATGCCAAAAGGACTTCCTTGGAAGAGCCATCTGTTAGTACCAGTGAAATTGGTTCACTGTTTTTCTTAGGCGAAAATATGGTGGTGTCAGTCGTATCACGTTGTTCGCAGTTGTTGCACAGGTAGGTAGCTTCAGTTGTTAGTTCTTGAGGTTTAACACATGTTGCGTGCACACGCTCACCGCAGCTGGCCTCACAATAAATACGTTTTTGCTTACCAAACAACGGTTCACAACATATTTCACATTTATCAGAACTCGGGGGCATATACCAAAGTTCTAGTTGCGTTTTGTTAAGTGATTAACTAAATTGTAATCATTTAAAAACAGCAAACAGAGGAGAGCCTACACAAACGCATCTGCACCCCACAAACACATCCGAAGTATATAATAATAATAATAATATCATCATGTACATATTGTGACCTCTGACATTAGTGTAATCTTACTTTGTTACTTATGCAGCTTTGGTTATGTTAAAAAGTGTCCAGAAACTATAAATTATTTGAAATGAAAAAAGTAACCAGGATTTCAAAAGTGCTCAGTTTACATCGCACTACCTATACTTATAATGACACATCTGATTTACCCACGAGTTGGACTTGTGCTACTAAGAAGTTGTTGAAAGTCGTAAAACCTGTAGCTTTGTTGTCAAATTTATGTCAACGAGTGGACAGAGATATATTTTTGTGTATCCACATTAGTCCAACTACTTTGTGTCTCCACATTAGTCCAACTACTAAAACAAATTTTAAAAATTTGGATTTAACAATTTTAATTTACCTGTCAGTGGCATATAAAAATGCATGACTTGAGCACTGTCATTGAAAATTATGAAGCCCTGTATTTAAACTTATGAGGTGCCCCAATTAAAATTAATCTTTGGCCATAAATAAGTTGGGATATTGTTGTAGTTTATAAATGTCTGAATTTTAAAATTAACTCACAGACCTTTCATGGGTCCTGTGATTTTCATGTGTGACATTATTTAAGAACTTCCACAGTTGCTGAAAGTTTTACCACACTAAATGTTAAAATTCTTGTGGTGGAGAATCTTTGTCTGTTATTGATTCGTTTTTTGTGAAATGTGTACTTATACAACAAACAAAGAACATTACTGTGTGTTATTTTTTAATCAGAGGTGATGGAACAGTTTCTTTATGCTAAGAGCTACACTTGTAATCAGATTTTCAGTTTACAGGGCTCAGATTAAATCTGTTTGGATTATGCAAAGCCAGCCATCTTATGAAGCTGACAATTCATGAATTCGGGCTTTACTGTTCACATACATACATGCATATAATACTGTAGATAATTTTTTCTTTGCAAATGAAGTAATTGTTTTTTTGTTGTAATCAATAGACGTCTGTAAAAAAATTAATAATTTCCTGTTTTATAAATTCAAATAACTATGTAGTATAAGTGGTAACTTTTACTATTAATGGCACCGTTCACCTCAGTTTTCAATGTATTTTTTTATTTTTGTATTTGTACCAGATATTTCTTTTTCTTATTTTAGACATACATTGTGATTAAATCTTCCTCTTAGGAAATTTTTGTATCTCTTATAGTTATTGCGTAATGAGCCGTAAACGTCAAAATGTGTACTTCACGGTTTTATGTACGCCACTAAAACCAACTGAAATACCTAACCGAAAAAATGCACAGTGTATAACAATGTTGTAGGCTATGATTTGACATTTATAAAAACAAAAAATAAAATATTTTTGTATTCTTAAAAAATAGTTGAAATTTTAAAATTTTCATTTTAAAATGCAGTATTTTTTATTACATACAAAAATATTTTATTTTTTGTGTTTATATATGTCAAATCGTAGCTTACAACATTGTTGTACACTGTCAATTTTTTCGGTTTGGTGTGTTGGTTTTAGTGGCGTACATAGAACCGTAAAGTGCAAATTTTGACATTTACGGCTCATTATGCAAAAACTATGAAAGATACAAAAATTTCCTAAGAGGAAGATTTCATCGCAATTTATGTCTAAAATAAGAAAAAGTAATATCTGGCACAAATGTAAAAATAAAAAAAGATGATGAAAAACAGGTGAACCGTGCCCTTAACATAAAATGTTTTGATTTTTTGCAGTAAATCCTTAAGTATTTGAATTTAAATATTGACTTGTGAGCTTGTGTAACCTTACTGCTTCATTAGACGTGTTTTGTATTCCAGAACGCATATTTCAACTTAAAACTTAATGTCTTAGATAGTTGTTGTCTTCATTTGAATCTGTTAAATTTTTCAGTTTTGCTATGTCACATTTGATCTACATTTATATTTATAAATGTTGTATATTTATGGACTGTCTGCTTTTCACACAAAACACAATGCAATAATGGCCATTACCACCTGCTAATTATAGTCACAATAAATATTTCAGCATTTTATTACCACAGTTTTAAGCTGTAATTTGCAATTCTGAACACAGTTTTGGTTTGGCACTTTCAGCTAAGTTCTTGACATTTTAGAGTCTGTGTAAATTATATACTTCTAGCTTTCATGACATTATTTCTTGGCCATTTTAATTAATTAACTTTTAAGTATAGGTGCAGTGTATTTGATCTGCTGGCGAGTCATCTTTGTGTTTATGTTCTTTTGCATTATGGCATACTTTAACTAGTATTCTTCACATTCTTTAAAATCTATATTCGGAATTATTTGTTTTTCACGTGTCCTGTGAGCAAAAGGTTAACACCTGAACAGTGAGATTTAGCACCTCACTATTCTGTTGTGATAGTACATATAGTTTAACTTGGTCAGTATGTTACGTAGAATGTAGCTATTGTGTTACAGTATTGGTGTGTGAAAAGTAACAAAGGGACATGAATAAAAGGCTGAGGCTGTGCATGGTAAGAGCTTAGTATCATAAATACACACCCATATGTCATAAGCAACTGATATTTTTTTGAGATACATACTTGGGAAGAGATTTTCCAGTCATAATCTAATTCTTGGTTCTACACTGTGTTCTGTACCTGTGTGCACTCCGAAAAAGATTGTTCAAAAGTGACAATTGCTAACTAGTACAAACTGCAACACTTGTGTCACTTTGAACTCCAGTTGTTTACTTCCTGATACTGTGCATTCAGTAACAGAAATTGTTCGTGGCTGGAAATATTTTTGTACCTTTCTTTCCTTGGACTTATACATCTTTTTCCGTCAAAAACTCACTGTAGTTAAAATTTGATGTTTTGGTCTGTCAAGATTTTGGATTGCCAACTGACAACGGATAGTAAAAAACTGTGAAGATATCTGTTCACTTCATTGTCACTTGCCATTCAGTAGTAGAAGTTGTTGGAGGGTGGAGGGTATGTCTTTTAGGGTAGAGCCCGTGATTTATCAGTGTTTTAAGTCCTCGTCTTTCTTTTAGTTTGGCAGTGTTAAAAGAACCCAGGTAGAGGAATACCTACTGTGTGGGTTCATATTTTATTTTGCTTCTTTTATCAGTTCCGCTTTTTCACCCACATAAATTACGCTTAGATGTGTTCATTGTTGAGAAAGTGAAAGCTAATATGTGCACAAAACAGCAGAAATTAGTCTGGTTAACTAAGCAGTATTTTTTTGCACATACATATAACTCTACTGAGTCATGTGCTTGTGCGTAAGGGTTGGTGACTCACTTCAGACTAGCAGCTAAATGCTGCCTTCCTGACTGCCGTCCTGTGCCCCACACACACACACATATAAGATGAACACCCCACTTTTTCAGTGCCAATTGTGTAAAAAAAATTTTTTTCTTTTTTTTTTTTTATAATAGTCTTTGCTGTATTTAGATTCAATTCAAAGTACTGCAGAACATGACATGAATATGACTCGCTTAATTGGCTGCCTGGTAGGTTCTGCTAAGCTGCTACCTTGCTCTCTGCTTGCAAGAAGCTGGACTGTCTCATGGGTAGAAAGCCATAGTATCGCATACACATGCACTGATGCTGCAGTTACTACCAGTACCTGTAGCTCCGTGTAGCTAGTGGTTATGTTCCACCAAGAGCTGCCTCTGTTGTACTGTGTCTTCCCCTGCATGTAGGCAGTTTGAGGATGTATGACTCATGGGTAGTTAATACGTACTCCTTAATGTCTTTGTCAGCTGCTAGGTCATGAGACAGAACCGCTATCTCAAACACACAAGATAAGGGGTAGGGATTGGACATCACCTGTAGTAAGAAACCATCCCAGAATTTGCCTGGAGGAATTGTGGAAAATTATGCATAATACGGTTGTGGATGGTTGAACTGGGAACTGAACCTGGCTCCTCTTGGCTGTGGGTCTAGTGAGTTACCTGTGTTTCACCTAGTTCAGTAAAGGACTATTTGTTAAAGGAGTTAAATTACACCAGTCAATTTTTTGACGTGCTATTTCCTGTGGTTTCCAGCATTGCATGTGTCTGCTGGGGCTGTAGATTAGGATAAATTGATAGGGATTTTGTAGTAAACAATTTATTTGCAACTCCAGAGCATTTTAGTATGAAAGTATATTGAAATACAGTTGCTTCTGCTGGTACATGAGTGCTTATTAATATATTTGGATGTTACCAGTAGTGTATACCGGGACGTGGGAGCAGACAGTCAAGACCTTCATGTGGAATTTAAACGATGAGAGGGTTTAACATTGTATTTGCATTTTTTAATCTGTAGCCGTCTTATCTGCAGCAGTGTCAGAATGAGCAGCATAATCTTAAAATAAGTTTTTTTTCTGCAAATTGTGTTGTTAGTGTCTTGCTGAAATTCTGTTTGCGTAGCAGCACCGTCATTTTAACATTTAACGAGAAAAACTGCATTTAACTCAGACAGCTGTTGTGCATCCACGGTACGGAAAAAAATTAATTACTTTTTTGGTAACTATTGTATTACTCATGCAGTCATCTAAAATTTAACAATTAGGGACCGTGTTCTTGCGTGACTATATTGTTAGTACATTAAATAAGTTCTTATTCTGTACCTTATAGTCTTAACTACAGTAATGCAAAATAGAACTGTGTAAATGTATGCATATGGTTTTTTGCTTACTAGTCTATAATTTTGTTTTATCTATGACATTAAATGTTGCATTTGCAGCTTTATAATAAATAAACATTCACTTTCAGGATTTGAGCCTTGACAAACCAGACATGGGCTTTTGGCCAGCACATGCTTTTGCTTTGCTCATGATTTACTTCTTGCAGCAGTTGAAGGACCCAGTCCTGCCTGTTTTGCATGAGCTGGTTGACAGTCTTGAATATAATCCAGAAGTTTATTGTGGTAAGTTACTAAAGTAATGTCATAGGTTTCCTGCACAGTCAGCTCCTGAACAGTAACTACTGCAGATAGGTTGAAACAGTAGCTTGAAGAAACATGCTTTTTAAACAAATACAGCTTAAACTGCTAAATTTAAATTGTTTTATAAAATTTTATATCATCTCTTTCAGATTCTCTTAGTTACCTAATACTGAGTAACTTCATCCCTATGAATTTTCTGATGTTGGTGCAAAAATTGTCAGAACTATGAATTATTTTTGTACAGTACAAATATTTGTGTGTGTGAGCTCAATACACAGGTATTGTGATTCAGGACAGCAAATTTGAATCTATTGTAATTTACTTACGTACATTTTACTTAAGTTTGAGATGAATTTATGACAGTTTTATATGCCTGAATGTTTAATTAAATTTAATTTTGAGATTTAATTTTTCACAATCACCATTTTTTTTTTTTTTTTTTTTTTTTTCACTTATTACAGAAATGCACACAACTCTATGTATATGATATGTAGTCTGGAATTGAAGTGGTTAAATTTAATATTTTGGGTTATATTTAATTAGCATTAGTTGTAAATGCTCCAGAAAAATTAGCAGTGTCACCATAAATGTGATATGCAAGACATAACATTTAGTTACTAAAATTGTTAGTAATCATATAATACTTAGTTACAGCTAAGCAAACAATACCAGTTTTAGTGTAATTGTATAGTTGCAAATATTGCACAGCACTTGTGATGTGGCTTTTTATTCGCTGATTTGTATTTGGTACTTATTTATACTGTCAAAAACCTAGCAATTTACAAGACATGAATAGTCAACAAGCATTCTGGTACTGTCATAACATAGGTGTTTTGTGCAATAATATTCTCAAACACAAAAATTTAGTGAAAGTGCATAATAATGTACAGACTTTACATTCCAACTCTAGGTGGTTTATTAACAATTTAAATTGCCGATCAAGATGGAGTAATATTATTATGAGCTCAACGGTTATCAGAACAACAAATTCAGATCACTTTTATTACCCAACTCCTCTTTCTTTCTAGTGTTCCTGTGACTGTATAAATTGTTGACTAAGTCTGGCAGTGTTGGAGTAAGACGCAAACCATTTTGTTCTTTCAAACTTCTAATAGCTGCATACACTGAAAACGTGTATATTCCTTGTGTACCAATCTATGCAAGCATGAGCATCGGGAAGTTCACAACAGGACCGCCTTTGGATCACATGTACCATTTTACTAACCCAAACATTAATATATTACATCAGTGCATATGTGCACAGTCTGTAAAATCATGGCCGGTAGAAAGTGAAGGTTTTTCCCTTCCTCTTGTTGGTAGAATGAAACACATATTTTTGTAGTTGATGACTTGCTGTCTTCCAGAAAGCATGTAGTTTGTGATAAGCTACTTGCTGGAACAGAGGTTTCTATCACCGCCAAAAAATTGTAAGTGAATGTGAACTGTATTCCCTTAATGCTACAAAATTTACAGAGTCATTTCAGCTCACCAGCAAAAAATGAAGTCAGCTATGTTTACGACAAAATTGCTTCGTATCCTTATTGAAAGTTTTCCGCCTGTGGTTGTGATAATACATGAACTTTTGTCTTCTCTCATTAGCTGCCTTGTTGCCTTCTGCGAAGGGCGCAGTCTTTCCATCAGCGACATTCATTTTAGCATATTTTTATTGCCAGATAATATATAAGTTAAGATAAATACCTAATGACAACTCTGAAATTTCAATTTAGATAATTTAACAGTTATAATTGACTCTAAGAAAGCCTATTTATTATAGCCATATTCACTCTTCTATAATACACATAAGAAATGGAAATAGAAAAAAGGAAACTTGTTGTTGGGCTTGTACAAATTTTAGACGCTATCCATAGACTTAATTTAGGCTTGTGAATTGATTTTGGAATTTTTAAACATGTTTTTCTGTTGCTCTGCACAGCATGTGTGGACCCATGCAGGGGGAATGTGTACTGCAGCGACTTGAGACATATGTATTAAAATTATTGTTAATGTGTTCTTGCAACTTCTTAATTATAATTTCAGGTCATGTGTACAATTTGGTCTGGTAAAGGGGCTTTTTGTCTCGTCAATAGCAAATTCATTAAAGATAGACACACATAATAACATAAACCTAGAGAGGAATATGTATTTGTTAAGGAATCCCAGTATTCGTGTAAATTAATTTCAGGATTCCATGAAAAACTGAATTCAGGATTGCTAGAGATGGGAATCAAACCCTTGTCCTTCTGAAAGTAACTCCATCGTGTTACAGTTGCACCATCTCACTCAATGATGTGTACAATTGTACGTATTATGAAATGCAGAGAGACTTTTAATATCATTTTTTTGTACAGACGCAAAAGAGCTGGCTGAGAAGTGGCATACTACTAATACTATGTCTGTGGGCGAACTGTGGCTCAAGTTTCTTAGATTTTATACAGTTGAATTTCCCATACATGATTATGTAGTTTGCATAAGACAAAAGGCACCTTTGACTCGTGCTTCAAAAAACTGGACTGGAAAGAAGATTGCCATTGAAGGTTAGACTGTTCATAATTTTTAGTTAAATTCATATTTTATTAGTTTTGCATTTTACTATTGGGATTTTTTAATGTGCATGTATTTAATTTAGAGAAATGTTTGCATTTTGGGATGCTGATTTTTGGTTTTTGTGTACATCTATAAAAATAAATACAGTATACATATATGGTTGGATGTAGTTATGCAAAATGGAACCAACTCGCAAAGAGTAATTTATGTTGAGATAATCATATGAAGTAGAAGGAGAAGGTCTAAAATGTCTCCTAGAAAAAAAAACATTAATTCATAATATTTGGAGGAAAAAAAGAGCACAAAAAATGGTTTATACAATGTTTAGATGTACACAGTAGACTTTGAACTTGAATATTTTGGTTCTGGTGTACTGCGTGTTGGTTCCTTTTTGCATAACTCTTCACAATTTACATTTGTTTTTTGTCAAGACATAGAAAATTATGTAGTTTATCAACCAAATGTGTTTTGTACTCTGCTGTTAGTCAACTCTTTACAAATATTGCAGTATTTTAAAGTCCTGTTAACACTTTTGTAAGGCACATACTTTCGTCGTGCAAGTTATTACAACCAACACAGTAAATATTTTTTTTTATTCCTTATTGTGGTATTTCTGCTAAATAATTAATACTGCATGATGGCAGAAAACATTTATTGCCTTTTCTTTCTTTTGTTACTTTAATTCATAAATTAGTAATGTGGTTCTTTTCAGTGATTTGAGGGTTTTGAAACAATTGGCAGTGATGAACATTAAAATTAAAACTCTTGCATGAATACTAATTTAACTAGCAAATCAGGTTGGTAACATATTTAAAAGCTTTCATTCTTATAAGAATTATTATATTTTACAAAGTAATCCATTAATATTTTTCTGAGAAAAAATGCCAATTTAGTTTTAATGTTATTATTCAGTGACTCGTTTGGAAAAGTCTTCTTAAGATATATTTTTAACATTAAATATATTCTTATTTGTCATCATAATGATTTGAATGTTGATAAAAGTTTTTAGAGGACATATGTTTTGAATATCGTGACAATGTCGGTTTTCACTGGCACTACACGTCCTCTGGAGCTCCAGTGGAATCAGTAGTAGTCGTAGCCTCACACGAGGAGTCAGCAATGAACTATTCTCAGTGGCCATCAGTGCCCGCCAACAGTATCGGAACAGTATGACATTACTGAACTGAAACCACTGACCAGTGGAATCAGTATCAGAGTATGGCAGATGTGTGGTCACTTACTGTCTCATAAAATGTTTTATTATAGGAAATCATATACGTAGTTAAAAACAGTCACAAATTGGTTTTACACACTCATTCATTTTATATATAATTTCACTAAGCTTTTCCTGTGATAAACAAAAGAGTTAAAATTCAACTAATTCATTGAAAGTGGAATCATTTATATTGTATTCACGTAACTACCAATAAGGGCATTGGTGCAGGTGCATTGAAATCAGTACAACTGTGGCCATTGTGGTTGCATGCTTACAGTAGAATGTATGGATAACAAAATTAGTAATTGAAAATTTAATTGTGAGACATGTGTGGCTTTTATAAGTTCATGAACACTATTAGAATGCCTGCTATAGGACAGTTGTTTTATGTCACATTCAGCAAGGAAGAGAACAAATTTAAATCTTTATTTACTGTACTGATACTTATATTACTGGTATCTCTAGTAGCGTAGAGTAAAATTATGTTTTTAACTAAATCTTTAAATTTTGTAACATTTTTAGTTCTTTGACAATCTCCGCATGAATATAATTCAAATCCAATTTCATATGCAATAAAATCTACTGAAACTGACCCTCAATAAAGTGGAAACCTATACAAATGGAAGAAAAGCGTGGTCCCTTAAAATTTGCTGAGTCTAACACCCTGTTTAAACGGAAAGCTCCGTAATGTAGAAACTGAGAATTTGTAAACAGAGGTAGCATGTTTCTAAATGCTACAGCAGGTGTTATTTGTGTGTACTATGTGCAAAGTTTATGTTAAACCTATACTCTGATGAATGGTGCAAATTGCACAAGGGTATTATTACTTCTGTGTACGCAGGTTGTTTGCTGCTTATTTTTTGATTGGCAAGGTGTGCTTGGCGATATTATGCCTGATGTCTTAGATAACAGGAGCCGGAGGCCTATCTACCATTTAAGAAGCAACACAATTTAGTTTCAGCAGAAAAAAAGTGAAAAAAGTTATTTCTGTCTCATTAGCAGGATAACAATTGAGGGGTTCTGCTGTAAATAATAGTAAGGGACATTCAGAGAGCAACAGTGTTATAAGGTGTAAAACATAGTAAACGACCTATTTTATTATTATTAGTTCAGAGTTCCATTCCAAGTCTAGACTACAGCGGAACGCTTGAATTTACTTCCTTCAGTGTTGCAACAAAAGAGATTAATAGTTACAGTGCAGCTAGTAAGCACCTTTTAATCCAATTTCATTTTCCAGTTGCAGATTGTGATTGACAGCTTCCACAGTAGATTTTAGTTTTTCTGTTGCCATTTTCACAACACTATAACTGATTAGTTGATGTGCTACATTAAAATTACTCAACACATCCATTGCTACAGTTAAAACCATTGCAAAAAAGTCCTTTCTACAATTGACGCAGTAGAACAGGATGATTTGGTTTGTTAATCAGTAATTTCATTTCGTTAGCAATTTACATTGTTTTTAAAAGACACTGAAAGTAACCTTCTAGAGCTACAGTACCTAGGTTTTTGGGTCGCATGACCATGACTGTTGGTCACCAAATATAGCCAGATTGTGATTGAGTGTATGCAAGCAATTAGCTCGGGTCATTTTTAGGCCACAAGCAAAAATGGGAATCACTTTTAAAGGGCTCTAGTTGAAATTTGGCTCTACACGTGCTAACTGGGAGACATTTCATAAATGCCTCAAGACAGTAATAAAAGAAACCAACAGGAAAGTTGTGGAGTCAAAAGAGTGTCAACCATATGACCAAAACAAATCTGTATTTACCTGAAATTGACATGCTTCGTACATTAAATGACTTGTAGCAATGCATTTAGTCCGTTGTAATTTTTTGTATAGGTTGTCTCCTCAGTTGTTGCTATTCTCCGTTCACTCTAAGTTGAGTTTTAGGATAAACAAAGCAAATTATAAACAAAAATTTTCTTTGGCTGCCGACCACATTCTTGCATAAGAAATAGATCTTTGTTATCTGTCGAGTACATATAAATTTACTTCTCCATCACTTAATAAGAGAGTTTTATTAACAAATATCTAAAATTTACAGACGTTGCAAACACAATCTACGACACTACTGTATATGTTTATTACTGTAAATATGGTTAGCGGACGACACGTCCATACAGTAGATTCACGAGTTATTTAACGACTGACATACTGTTAAACGTACGAGTTTCTTGGTACACTTGCCAGTATTTAGAGATGTACGATAATCTGAAAATACCAAAAGTTTAGTTAAGTAATAATTACCATGGTAAAAATAAGTCAGAAGTATCACAATCAGATATGTTTTATTTTTTTAAAAAATAAATTTTGAACATTAACGCGTCAATGTTGTGGCTACTGCGAATGGTTTTACAATGTATTCATTTTCCATTCCAGTTCGTCCGAACCAAAATTCCTTGATCTTTTTCGTTCCGCCCTCGCGTTGGTTTATGTTTACATCGCATGCGGATTAGGTTATATAACTCTGAACGTGAACAGTGAAAATATCTTGCATAGTTTTCGAAACGTGGATATATGTCTTCATTACTAAACAAACTGTGGTGATGTTTATAAGGCAAGAATAAAAATCTCCCATTAACATTCTTTACAATAAAAAAATAACGAATGTGTGTCGTGAATCATCGACAGATTATTTGGTGATTTATAAAATGTAATTTTTCCAAAACGATGTTCAAAATTATCCAGGAGGACTTTAAAGTAAGTTTAATCACATTTTGTTGACATCTTTTTTTCTGCATTTAGTACCAAATTTTTGTTACGTGAGTACCAGAATATTTTAATACGACCGTTAGTCGTGGCTTGATAATTACAATTAAATTTTGAAATATACTGTAATTGCACATGACGTCAATATTTTTATCAAGTTTTCATGTAATTTTTGTTTCCGTATGTCGTTAACACGTACAAAATTTTCATGCAATATTGTTTTAATATATAGGGCGTTGTTGTTTCCTATGATACCGACTGTACACAGTTTTGTCGGTTGAAAATAGTACGTCGGCGCGCTGCACAAATTGAGCCAATTAGAATGTAGCAAAGTGCAATGATATTACGTTATTTGTTTACTTCAGAACTCAACTTAGAGTGAACGGAGTATAGGTTTTGTTAATTTCCAAAATGAAAAAAAATTATGGGTATGCCACCACATTACGTTTTGGACAGGTTTGACTCGAGATATTACTAGTATCCATATCTTTAATTACCATAAGAAACAAACACACTGTATTAATTTGAATACTATCTTTTTTTGTAGTTGGTGTAAAAATATGTTAGAGGGAGCTTTGACTGAAACAAATTAATTCCTAAAAATTTAAATACACATCATGTAACTTAAAATTTGTTAATAAATTAAATTTTAATGTAGTACGTTGTATTACAACTTTAAAAATAAATACATATTGTGGCATTTAAATAAGGAAAAAAACATTCTTAATTTGTAACGTCCATTGTATGTAAATGCACACTACTTTCAAAGTTATAATACACATATTAAAGCACTTGCAAGTTTTACTTAAGTGGACATTTTTCTAGTTAGATTTAATTTCTATTGCAGAATGTGTAAAATAATTGTTTGTACTTTATGCTCATTCGGTATTCTCGAAATTTGTTTTACATTTAAATCCACAAAGTGTACCCTTGTCAATTTTGCTGTGTAAATAAAAACTTGTCATGCTGCATTTTTGTACAGAATGTTTCTTTGTTATGGTATTAGCTAAAATGCAACTGCTGCAATGTAGTGAATTTTTATAGGTTCTGGGGATATATAGTACTATGTCATTACATGCTGCCACCATTTGCACAATGAACTGGTGTGGGCACAGTCAGACCTGTGCACTTCTCTAATTTTGAAATGACCAAAAGAGATGTAATTTCAATTTGCTCATGAGCAGATAGGTTCAAAGAATGGTAGCTCAACAGCTAATATATGTTCGTACATTACAGAATTGCAGTGTCGAGACTACGGGGAAAGAACTCAGCACATTCATGATGAGTGAAACAAACATTATGAACTTTACTGTCACTACAAAATGCAGAGGAATGTTACAAATAATTTGCAAAAATGCATTGCAGAAAACTGGATGTTCATGTTCACATATGTATTTATACACTGGCTGCTACTGAATAAAATATTATATATAATTAATGAGAGATCCCCAAGAAAGCACTGTGTGATGAATGGTTTTTTTGACATAATTCCCATGTTTGAAAATCTGGTTCGACCTCTGGGAATGTTTTGCAGGTGTAGCTCGCTCAATTTAGGGTACAATGTACTGTTTCAACAAATTTATAAATAAAGTGTATGTGGTATTAGGGACAAAATTTGATCATAATAATTCTATAATTTACTTTTAGTTGTGAATTTACAGCTTGCATTCATACATGTTTTATGAATGGTTTTAGATCCATTTCTTCCAAAAGTAAATGTATCACGGAGCTTGGAGATCTTCACTTGCTTTGAATTTGCAATGAACTGTTTGAGGAAGGCATACAAATATTTTGGTGTACTACAGTTACCAACTGACCCAATCCTAAGCTGGATTTATGACTCCTCAAGGTATAATTGTACCTTCCAGCCTCTGACTGTGAATAGGAAGAGTCTTGAAAGGTTGACCGAATTTCATCCATATTTTAGTGATAAACCAGTTGAGAACGTAAAGTGTACCTGGCCAGAAAGGGTAGTTAGAAAGGAAGATGTTGGATTTTTATTTGGGATCCTGAATCCAAAATATCTCTCGTATAAATATGATGCTTCAAAGTTTGTTGGAAAGGAGGTGAGTAAAACATATCCTATTAATCACATAACATGTATATTGTTTGATGCATTGTTATAGACAAAATATTGTAATAGCCAATTTTTTTATTTGCCTCTTGCATATTCAAGTAATAATTGTATATAAAATTAAAGGCAATGCATGCTAATATTTATTTGTATTTTAATTGTGTTGCAAGAAATGTGTTTCTTAACTTGCTTTGGTTTGAACCTACATATTTTCAAGCACTACGATTTTAATTTTCCCAGATTCAAATTTTTTAATGATTGGTCCACCAAAGATATTTAGCATATAATTTTGCAGGTAGACCTATTGATTCATGAGTACATGCATCCAAAAAAATTTGAAGTCTTAAAGGCGTGGTCTACCGCAATTTTCATCACCATTTCTTTATTTCTTATTTGTACCATATATTTTTGTACCATATATTTTTTTCTTATTTTAGACACAAAGTGTGACTAAATTTGGCTCTTATGAAATTTTTTTATATCTCATAGTTTTCGCGTAATGGCTTGTTAGTCATATTTTGCATGTTTCCATTTTAACGACTACACTAAAACCAACTGATATACCAAACTAAAAAAAAATCACAGAGGATAAAGACATTGCAGGCTACAAGGATGTGCTCATAAAATTAAAGAATAAAAATTATTTGTGTTTTTAAAAAAATTATTGAATTTTTAAAATTTTAGTTTCAGAATTTTTTTTTTATTCAAATAATTTTTATTATTTGATTTTATGAGTTTTTCATTGTAGCCTGCAATGTCTTTATCCACTGTGATTTTTTTTGAGTTTGGTATATCAGTTGGTTTTAGTGTAGTCGTTAAAATGGAAACATGCAAAATATGACTTTAACAAGCCATTACGCGAAAACTATAAGAGATAAAAAAATTTCATAAGAGCCAAATTTAGTCACATTTTGTGTCTAAAATAAGAAAAAAAATTTCTGTTACAAATAAAAAATAAAATAATGGTGACAAAAATTGCAGTAGACCGCGCTCTTAAATAATCTACCTGCCCTTTTAAAATTGTTAAAATTCAAATTTTATCAGTGACATTTTCAATTCATGACGTCACCAGAATCGTAATTTATAACCTTTTTCCATAGTTTTTATTATTTTTGGTGCTAAGAAAATATGGACTTACATGTGTGTTCATTGTGTTTCATCATTCTACTCGTATAGCTTTCAACAATGTATTACAATTGGTATGATTATGAAATTTAATGAAACACTAGTATCTCTAACATGGCTAAAGTAAGATTGTTACTTATGTAGCATATCTTAAAATTAAAATTCTTTAAAAAATAATTTGTTGCTCCAAGACAAAGTCTGGAGCAGTTTATATTTTGTTTGATTTTCTTATTGTGTATGTATGTAAATGCTTTCACCATGTCTTATTTCTCACATTATGACTTTGATAATATATTACCCTTGGAGCTATGTTTTGCCAGGTTTTCTGTGTGTGTCACATTCAGGAGGTGGCACTCTTGCACACATCTCAAATTACCACGGCTTACTCTTCTCGTGTTTCGTGGTTCATATATGTTGGTCTGTGCACCTTCAGTCAACCTTGACCATCGTGTTTAAAATGTAGTGTTTTAAATTTTACTTCAGTTCACATAAAAAATAAACACAAACTGAGTTACTGATTATTTTAATTTTCTGAACAAATTCTTTACCTATTGCTCACATCAAGTGAGTACCTTGAGAAAAAGCACGGCCAGCACAACCACGTGGGTGGTGACAATAAAAAACCCAAGACTTGAAATTTATATAATCAAAGCATGTCCAATCACAGATGAAAAATTACAGTTGTTTTAAAATGGGGCTACATTATTAATTTATTTCATTGGCTGCCTCCATGCCATTTCTAATACCATGAGTAATGTTACACAAATATTGAACATAGAAAACCAGAAAGTATTTAGTGGCGGCCTAATGAAAAAGAAAATCTTACCAAAAATCTACCACGTCAAATATTCAGTAGTAGCCTTAACAAGTAATTACTGTACGCTACATCGGCCACTTCTTAGGCTCATCGGTATCCTGTCTCTTTCTCTCTTCCATTCTGAAACTCTCAGCCTATCACCCACTTTCACCACATAAAACATATCCACCCTTCACCAATTCTGGGAAACCAAGAAGGAAAAATTCCACACCACCCTCGCTTCGTGAGCAACCATGCACACTCATTGTCAACTTAGGTACTACAAGGTCTTTACGAAAAATAGTATAACTTAGGGAAATTTCACTTTATAAAATATGTAACGTTGCACGATGAACAAAAAATAGTAATGAATCAAATTACTTTTAACAGACTTAAACAATTTTAAATAAGTTTTATCTATCTTTCACATCTTTGTTTACTTGATATTGTTCTAGAACATTATAGCACAGCAAACAGATGAGAAACCACTTTAAATCACCAGTTAGTTACTTTAAACAATAAATTATTCTAAATCAGTAATTATACCATTTACAGAAATTAGAAATCGAACTGCTATGCTCATTATTAAATTTGAACAGTATTACCCGGAGGTGCTGGAATAGACAGCCACAGGCCAGCCTAGCAATTACTGTATGCAATAGGTTGCAAGGAAACACAATCAAGTCCAATTTAATGATTTACCGAGTAATACTTTTAGAAAAATGGTGCTCTAAAACTGCTAAGTCGCTGATGCTCCCGTAACCCAACTGAAATTAAATTGTATGTAAAAGTAAAGCAAATTATTTTAGTAACAAGAATTAAAATATTCAAGCAAAGTTAATTCATAATCGAAAAAGCAACACCTTAAAAATTACTGGTTTTACAACTCCAACCAAACACTACAACTTTTGATTAGAAAGTTACAAATATTCTTAAAATAGAGCGAATAACTTTTAAATTAATAATGAAAAAAAATCTAGGATTGGTTGACACATGTTACATCATGTACATTCTTCCTGTGACTGATCTTGTTACCATTCTCTTTGCTGAATAGTGATGGCATAAAATAAGGCAGCGGTTACACTAGAGGTCCTATACCTGTTCAATTAAATACATTCGGCAACCATACTTGACCGTGTTTAAAAGCTGAACATGTTTGCGAGGTTACACGACTAAATAGAATTACTGTAATCCAATGAACTTCGTAACCTCAACAAACTGGGCACCTGAAATTTACTTATATTTAATTATTAAAAAATCTACAATCAACATTCATGACTTTTTAATTATTATATTACATTCAACTGCAATGCTGTTGCTGTGTGTAAAGTGGATATACAGTAGTTAGTTTATACCTAAAAGTTAATATTATTTAAGGAGTGCAAAATGACGGATCAAAAAGCAGCCGTGTTTGTGCCACAAGGCATAACATATCACACATTCTTTTATCTGCTTGCATGTAGGCAGAGTGTGTTTGAAAATTTATATACAATTTCTAATGATACTGAGTAAATTTTTAAAGTAGATTCACTTAAATACTATCCTTTTGTGTTTGTGTGATTTTCTTCTAAAAGATATGATGAAATTTGTGTTCTCCTTTTGCTCTGTTACTGTTAATTTCATGCTAACATAGTAACTAGTTGTGACATTCAGTTTATTGACTCATAACTGCATGCATGTTCCCTCCAGGGACTTCCTGTCAGGTGTGCTGCGTGTGGTAATATGGGCCACAGTGCTAGCAGGTGCAAAATGGAGAAATTGTTGCCTATACCTGATAACTTACCACCCATGGAAGATTACTACCTAGATGCCATTTTGAAGTGTTGCACTGAGATTGAAGGTTTGTTTTAAACTAGTCAGAAATATTATAAATGAGTACAGAATCAATAATGTTATCTGTGACTGTAAGTAGAGTACGATTTATGATTTAATGTTCAAACTTATTTATGGTGTTGTATTTTGTTTTTGTGGCAGTTTCATGCCGTGGGGTCTCCGAAATTATTATTTCAGTGAAAAATGTTTTGATGTCACTAGCAGTTAATTTGGATGTGGGGAGATATTGCCAATTTTGTTTAGCTGGATTTCATTTAAAATATGTATACTAGTTGTTATGTAGATATTCAGTACGGTTCATGCACACCCAAAACATATAAATAATAAGTAACGTGTTTGAACCTTGTGTTCTTATCTTTGGCCTCAGAGGCTTTGAAGTTAATTCAGAGACTGTCGTAGATCAGAGTCCTTAAAATTTCTGAAACTAGTTTACACATATTTGACCAGATGTTGCAGGTGGTAGTTATTAATATAAAATGTGCAAAATATTATATGTAAAAATCTATTTGACTAAAAGCATAAAGTACACTTCACTTAATTATGTGCCTGCATAGTACAGGGTTTGAACTGGTTTTTATGTTACATTTCAGGTCACACAGTAAATTTCATCGTTATGTTTTTTTATAAATGTGGTAAAAAGAGTAGTTGTTTATGTTATATTTTCCTCTGCCATTAGTAACACAATAGGTGTTCTCTTTGTTCTCTTTTTGTTATTTAAAGTATTACCTTTAGTTTTAATTGATTGTTTTTGATAGATTATTAATAATCGAATTCAATGAATAAAGAAATGTCGGAATGTAACTGACTAAACACACAATCTGTGAGCCTGTAGGGAGATGTATATATCTAGTTGTTGTGTGGCAATTTGCATCAATTGTGAGTTCAAGTTCAGTGAACTACCGTAGTGCACGAGGCGCTAAGACTTAACACATCAGTGGCATATTGTGAGTGCATGGCTGCAGTGAATGCAAAGAGTCATTGTGGCAAGCAACTACGGTACTGTAGGGAGTGCACCAGGTATGTCAGGAGAAAACTGAAGACTGTAAATGTTACTCTGCAGCATGGTACTGAGGGGTGAATTTATTATAGTGTTATAATTTAGTTTTAATTTAGTCTAGCGATGAGTTGTCACGTACACAACCATTCAATTTTGTGTTATTAAAGATCACAGTAAATCTTTAAGCAAAGTACAAGCAATTTGGCCAAAATTTTAAAATAGGTTTCATTATTGTTATGTATGTATTTAGTTCATTAGAAATTAGAAACATGACTTCATATTAATGATTTTTTTTTGCCTGGTATGACAGTAAGTTGAAAGCTGAGCGATTATTTGCTTAATAAAAACTTTTATTGTTTTATTATCTTAAAAATTTGTTTTGGATTAGGTCTAAGAGTCCATTTCACTAAAGGCAAGGATAATCATCCTTGGAGTAATTTCAGTACATCGCATAAAATTAATTGTTAAGTTTATAGGAATGAATAATGAGAGTTGTATACCATTACTTACTGCATATGAACAGTATTTATAACAACTTAATAGAAACAAATATCTGAAAAAGTTTTTCTTTGTGAAGATTGTAACTGATGTCTAGCACTGTTTTGTGTGCACATACGTTTTTTCCTAAACGATCAATGTCACTTTTTATAGACCTCATTAATTTTAGTGCAATATGAGCTAGTAAGCAATAAATCCTGTCTGTCTGCAGAAAAGTGGAAGATGCAGCCAGACGAAGTGGAGAAACGTAGACAGATAGTCTCTGATTTGGAAAAATTTGTTTGTCTTAAGAAGCCAGACGCAACGCTCGAGTTGTTTGGGTCATCATGTAATGGCTTCGGTCTCCAGAAATCTGATCTGGACATTTGTATGACTTTCAAGAACAATGAAAAGGGGGAGGTAAGAGTTTTTTCAGTCTTAATAAGTTTGTTGTATCCCGGCTTCTTGTGAGTGTTGGTGTTGCTTACCTAATGACCTTGTCGCTGTGATGGGTTTCCAAGATGTCTTTGAAGCTTTGTTGTAGTGAGCAAGGGTTTCAGGCCTATCGCTATCTCTCCCTGTCTTAGGTGACAGTCACGAGACTACGAATTACAGGTAGTATGTCCTTCCCAGAAAGTGTTGGTGTTTACTCCTCAGGGCCCGACACTTGTATACTCTTAAATTGAATCGTCCTTTTCTTGCCGTATTCTCTTGAGGTGATTTGCAATCAGTGTCGACTATTCATTTTTGCTATGTTATCCGACAATAGTTGGAAAAGTGTACTCAGCGCAGAGCCCACACTATCCTAATTTGTGACAATTTGGCATTAGGTAAGGTCAAATCAGGGAATGTTTAAAGGATGGCCTGCTCCCAGGTTTCTACAGTTGGTCAATATCTCCTTCCTTCCTTAGTATCCCAGCCACCACCAAGGATTCCTGCCTCAGTATACAGTAAGAGCAGAGACAGTGCAATTCCGCCAGCTGAAGAGATCATAGTCTTCCAGACAGCTAAACACCATCACTCCCACACCACCCTGGGCGGAAAGTATTGCCTCAGTATGGTGTGTCCGGGCAACAGTGCAAATTCCGCCAGCTGATGAGCGAGGTACTTGGGGCAGCTAATACACTTGGCTGAGGACACAGCGGGCAACCTTTGACTAGTCCCTACCTAAAACCTTTCAACTTTCTCCACTTTCTAAGGAACAGGGCAGAGGTAAGCTTGGGCAGTCAGGTTAATAAATTGACTAAATTGATTGCGAGCTCAACGTTCCCCAGTTTTATTACCCAGTTCCCCTACGCCCGCAGCCAAGTCTGTGCCTTCCAAATTTGCTATACTCCTAGCCGACCTCGGGTGCATCCTACAACCATCAAACTACACTCATATCACTACTGCCACACATTGACTGCCGAGTGCCTGATAGCTGCTTATGCAGAGAGTGTGTCTCTTAATGACTTGGTGTCTCCAAGTGTCTTAGTGTCGCACTGCGCCCAGCGTCTGCGCTGTATAGCCAGGTGGAGGCATGAGGAGCCGAGAGGGAGGGTGTCCGGCCACAGATTTACGTCACCTTCTGTTTGCTCGTCCACTCTCATCTTAGGGGAGGGGAGCTACATCTCTGGTTTTAGCTGTCACCCACAGTCTTGCCCCTGCTGCCTCACACATGTTCAGGGTGCTGCCATGCACAACTTTTAATTACAGCAGTATCAGCGCGCTGACATACTATGTGTACCCTAAGCTGCCCAGGCGAGGGGCAGTGTCCCATTTCAAACCCTGTTGGGGTTGACTTGGCACAACAAGTTTAACTGCCACATATATTATTTGCAGCTGAGAAAATCAGTGGAGCTGGGCTAGGTTAGATAGTGCTGCTGTCTAGTAGCATACTAATATCTCAACACAAACACTTTTAACACTCCGTATGATTGTGTAGTAATAATCTCATTTTCTTAAAGCATGGGCATCCTTCCAACTATAGAGTATGATATCATGAGGTACGCTCTCTGAATCAAGATTGACACACTGGAGGGGGGGGGGGGGTTTCATGTGCAGATCATAATGTCTGCCCTTAAAAGTTTGCTTAGAATGGGAAGGAGGTAAGAACCTGCATGTGATGTGGTGTATTGCCAGTATCCATGAAACATAAGACAAGGGAAACAAAAGCTACTGCCAACCTTGAGCACGTACACACTGAGTACCTGTCCAGCAGAACTAAAGTTTGAGGGCAGTGTACATCCACCATCTATTCCCAGCAGATAATGCAATACGTAAGTTCGTGCTCATCTTGGATCATCTCTGTCAACTGTCCTAGTAAATGTGGGCAAGAAATGTCCGCATAGTGATGCCTGTTCTTTCCCAGTGACTTTTTCTCAGAGGGTCTTTGAACACTTTCACAGTCTTTGCTTTTTTTTATTACCAACAGTAACCAGCAGGTCATGGAATGGTGTTTTTTATCCGCGATAAAAAATAAATTACTGCAGTTGTCTTTTCTGAGCAAGGTGGCGCAGTAGTAACACATTGGATTCGCAGTCGAGAGGACTCGGGATCCCCAGCTCCGGCCATCCTAATTTTGGTTTTCCATGGTTTCCCATGATCACTTCAGGCGAATGCTGGGATGGTTTCTTAACAAATACCATGGCCGACTCCTCTCCCAGTTCCTGTCGTAGTACAAAGTTGTCACTGTCTATAGTAACCTTGTTGGCAACAAGACCTAAAGCCCTCTTACCTTACCTTTCCTTTCCTTGTGGTGAGGGTGAACCTTTTTACCCACTTATCTATTGTATAGCCAGATACCTTCTCAAACCTCTCAGCATTTTAAGCACAAGAAAGATTCCATCTGCAGTTATGCACTCATGACTGGAATGCTCTGCTGTAGAGTAGGTAAATCTTAACTAAAATATTTAACTTTTTTATTTCTTCAATTGCAGCATTTACTCTTAAATATTATAAGAGTATGTTTTAAGTTTAAGAAGCATTTTATTTTAATCATAATACCCGTAACTAAAAAAATGTGGAAGCTTGGCAATTTTGATGACTGAAAAATGTGATTATTATTATTATTATTATTCTTATTACTATTTTTGAATTGATAATGTTACATGAACTGGATATTTTGTAATTTATTTGTTGAAAAACCATTCAGAAAATTATAGTGATTTGCAGAAAAATATTAACAAACTTAGGATTTTTATTAAATGATTTTTTTTTAACAATGTTTGAAAAATGTATGGTTTACTTTGGTTCTGATGCATTTATAAGTGAAGTACATTGTGTTTTCCTTTTACAGTAAAACCCTTTTAAGAAGTTTCCCATTTAAGAAGTTTCCTGCGTAGTAAGTAAAATAATTTGGCTCCTTGTCTATATGAACATAAACAATTTTAACAGTTCTTAGAAGTTTTCTTGGTTAATAAGTAAATTGGTTTGTCCTCTCACAAACATCTTAACAGTGAGGTTGATTTCATTAACTATGTACTTGGTATATAATTAACTTAAAAGATTTTGACTTTAAGAAATTTAATGAAGGCTAAATTTTGTCTTTGACAATAGAGGACACATATGGATGTTGTTGTTTAATAGTTTAGTGCCAAGAAAAAATTGATTTAAAATGTGTATACAGATAATTTTTAAGCAAATCTATTTTTCTCCTTACCAAAATGAAAAATTGGTAGTGGGTTTTTTTTTTAAATTGTATTTGGGTTCATATTTTTATATCCACTAAATTTTTCGAGTAGGTTTTTGAGCGTACTGTAAAGAATGTGATATAGTTGTTTTCAAATGTGCATACAATAGAAATGTGGAATTATAACAAATGTCACAATATTAAGAATATCTTGTTACCTTTCCTTGATAGATGTTTTTGTTTTAGGGAATAGAATTTGTGAAAGCAATAGAGGAGTTGACATTCATGCTGAAGAGTTACGGTAAAATGAAGAATATTTTAGCCATTACTACTGCCAAGGTGCCTATAATGAAATTCTATCTTCCTGAATCAGATTTGGAGGGAGATATCAGCATGTATAATGTCCTGGCACTGAGGAACACACAGTTATTGAACACATATGCAGGAATTGATCCTCGGGTGAAGGTATTTTGTTTCTAATTAAACAAGAATTGTTACATAATTATTTATATTTACATACCATGAAAACAACAGGTTTTTTTAGGACTGTTAGTATGTCTTTTGTGGTGCTAAACACATTAGAGGCTAGGTTTATTGCATTTTGTAAAATGTAATGTAGTAGCAGAACCCGGTAGATGTTGTCCTGCCAATACTTGACAAGATGCTATGAATCCTGTTATAGGTCTACATCTAACATAATGGATATTTTGAAAATATTCTCAGCATTTAAATATCTATGTATACCACCAGTTTCCATGGCAGTTTATAGAAGTTGATGTGCTGCAGTGCCATCTAGTGGCAAGTTATGATAAAATGGATATCATTAAAATATGTATTCTCAGTGTTCAAATCACTATGTGTATGAATTTACATGGCATTCGGTTGAATGGCATAGAAGTTGATGCGTTGCAGCATCACCTGGTGGTGAGTTGGTGAGTTAGAGTAAAATGGATAGCATTATAACCTTCTCCATGAAAAATAATATACATGTGCCAAATTTCCAATGATTGGTCAAACAGTGTCGAAGGTTATCAATCTCATCCACCAACCACCCTCTCTTCCTCCAATTTTGTTCAAATAGATAAGATAACAATTTTTGTGTTTTCTGTCTAAAAAAAAATTTTTTTTTCGTGTGTACACCTTCAGTTTGTAATAAAAAATGAATCATTTGTGTATGTTATGGCTTAATAAATATGAATTTAATCACTAGTTTGTAACATACAACCATGTTTGAGGTAACTCTTTTAGACTGTATGCTATTAGAACATTTGTAGTCTTTTTAGAGTAGAACTGGAAAAGAAAAATATTTTTGCCTCAGTAGCTAGGTTATGAGTGTTGCATGCAACATCTGCAATAATTTTTTTTGTTTATTTAATTTCTGTTTGAAACCTAAATTTGCTGCCAACACCGTACGTGGAGTCAGATAACAATCATTAATGTTGAACAATATGTAATAATGAGCAGTGATTTTTATTTCTGAGGTTGATTTTAAAACTGCGTGCTTCCTCACCAGCTACCTAAAATTGCACAGCATGTTAAATTGTGTGCACCGTTTTAAAGACTTTAACCTCACATGCAGAATAACCCAGTTCATTATGCAACAATTTAAATTTATGTATGTTTTTAGCCTATTTTGTAAAGGAAATATCGAGGCTAATGAGATCACCTTTTGTCTACGTTATAATGTGTATTTATTTTCCCCCCGGCCTTAAAACTTTTGAACATCATGCCCATACTTCGTACACATTCTAATACTTAGTAAGCTGACTTGATTTTATGTATTTTGTACATGCCTTGTTTATGTTTTCACAATAGTGGGCTTTTGAATACAGTAGAACCACTATATTACACTTTCTAAGGGACAAATGAAAAATGGTGTAAATGAGGGGAAAGTGTAACTAGAGGGAAATAGCAAAAATTGCAACAAAACATATATTAACTAATAATTTTTATAAGTTAATTCATAATTGCAGCACAAATGTAATAAGAGACCTCAAAAAGTCTTTATAAGTAAAATATAATCAGTATTATAACAAAAAATTTTGTTTGGCATCAACATGCTACTGGGCATAGATTAAGAAAGGGCCTAACTTATGCTACTAACATTGATTAAATTGCCCTTCTGTTTTTAAAACTTTTTGTACATATACATAGGTACAGTCTACAGTTTTCTATCTATTGAAATGTCATCCTTCTTCCACGATATCGACATTGAATTTGTAAGTGGAGGGGAAAATATTGTTAGCTATAACTGTAAATCAGGGGAAGCAAGTATCAACTGAAGTGTAAACGGCAGGAATACTATACATTGTTGTCATAGGGAAAATAATGGGAGCCAGAAAAATTGTGTATTTAAGGGGATAATGTATTACAGGGGAATGTAAAATTGAGGTTCTACTGTATGTTTTGAACACATGATCTATCGAAAGATCCATTTTTCAAGATGTCATCCCAATCGGTAAACAGATACAGTAGTTCTTCGTAAAATTATTTGATTTTTTTGCATTATGTTCATGCTATACATGCACACTTTCAAAATGGAAGTCAATGTTTATATTTATTTGCTAATATGATGTACGTATTTGAAAAAGGGTTTTTCCAAATTTCATCAAACTTTGTACATACTGTATGTGCTGTTTTGTAAGATGACTTGATGACTTACATTTTACATTTTTTGTTCAAGAAGTGTTCATATTTTAACAATGGCAACCATTTGACGATTTTTGTAAACATAAGACCATGGTCGTAGAATTACAGGTCTGGACACTCGCCTATCTACCAGTGCTATTGAGTTGACCCCGTTATGACTGAAAGCACCACTAGCATAGAGGTAATATATAGTAGAGGGAACATGATGTCACAAATGTGTGTTCAACATGATCTCGAGAGTTTGGTGTCGCATATTTATTTATGTTTTATCGGCGTAAAAATGCAGTCGTATTGTTTGAAACTCATGGTGTACCTTCCAGAATATATATTTAATCATGTGGTGTTACCAAGATCTCGGTTTAAAACCTTACAGTAAGTATGTAGCAAATATTTACTTTTTACTAAAAACAGCTGGGTTAAGGAAAACAGTAACGTGGCAAACATTGTTTACATTTGTCGTTCTGAAATTTCTACGCAGTTATACTATGCGATAATATGGTAGTATGTTCTCCTTAGTTAATATATTCATAAGGGACCAAAATAACCCAACATAAATGTGATTACTAAGCAATTATTATCTTCCCTCTCAATATTATTTCAAATCTCCCGTGCATATTTCACTAAAGTCACTTGACACATGTTGATCACACAATTTTGTACGCAGATGTATAGAGGATACTCCCTCTACCCTATATTTACTCTAAGGCCACTAGCAATGAAGTGTTGTTTTAACATTGCAGTATAGCGTCGCACTAACAGTTCTCCTAGCATTTCCGCACGAGTTTGCTCCTTGTAGTCCTATTTACGCAATGTTAAAACAACCCCAGAGTGCCAGTGGCGCCAATCAGGCATAGCGGGGTCAATTTTCAACTCCAAGTGTCCAGACCTGTTCTTCTATGGCCGTGCATAAGACATAAATGATGGCCAGACTATTTTCCAGAATTTCATTAAACTCTGCACACATATTGTGTTTAATGAATTGCCTTTGCTTTAATATTTTTCCATGCTGTATTAATAGATTCAAAATGACAGCCATTTGAACATTTATCACATTATCAATAACAAGCATTTGTTCTAATTTAATAAAAATTGGTACACGGTACAGAATGAAGTACGGCAACTTGCATTTTATGAATATCCATAACGCATTCAATTTTTAAATATTGTCGCCAGTTGAACATTTATAGATCAAATTAATAACTGAGAAACTGGTTTGTTTTGAAAAATTGTATCAAACACTGTACTGTACTTATTTAGTGCTAAGCATTATAATGCCTCTTAAATGCTGTTTGTTCATGCTGTGTAAGTAATATATGTACATCCTCCAATTTCAAATATTTTATTACCATTAGCTTGTTGCAGACACGGTACAATATACAAATAACCCTAACCTGACCGAAAATTATTCAAAATTCAAATAGTGAGCACCAGTGTCAGTTGGGTGTTTACCAAAGTTCGTAATCCAGATAAAGAATTTATATTTCATATTGAAAACACTTAACATTTCAAAACATTAAATGTGGCAGCTAAATATATTTAAAAAACACTTGTAGTAGCACAATACTAAAGTTACGAAAATATTGTGCTTCAAATCTCAATGTCAATTCATACTTGAATAGCCTACTATATTTCACACACCCTTAATAGCATAATGGTTACCTACTTTTTTACAGTAAACCTAAAAGTGGTCAAGTAACAGTTACCATTAAAAACATCTTTGTTGCACATAGTGTGACGCGTCCCCTGCGTCTGCTGTGTGTTGCTATTTGGACTATTGCTGTTGTAGTCTACTGCAGTTGGTGTTGAGGTTATGTTAAGTTTGCGCGTGCTCCGGATAGCTCAGTTTGATTTAATTTCAGGGTTAACCAATCATCGTGACTTCATCAATAACAACTCACTCAGTCAACGGTTGATTTATTTTTTGTTTAA
>PNEQ01002211.1:0-14759 GCA_003012365.1 Medauroidea extradentata | reverse complement strand
AGGAAAATAATCAAATGACTCTACTTTAAAATTCCTTGACTATATTTATATTTAAATTTTGAAAAGGTGAATTTAAATTAACATGTCCCCAATTACTAGGTTATTGAATTCTGTTGTATCATACCGGACACCTGACAAACTCACCCTGAAAATGGCATATAGCCTGTTAAGCAAGATTTACATAATATAAATTTAAATACAAAAATAAAAACACCTTATAAATATTTAACCAAGATGAGGAAGTGGCTGAACACTTCACAATAGTGCCAAACATGATGTAAGAAGTGCAAAGATTAAGCATCTGACTTTCATAAATCCCAATACGTTATTTTCCTACTAACACTGAATTGAGTACCAGTCTCTCATCTTTCGAGAAAATTATGCAAAATACATACACATTTTATAACCGAGAATCGTACAAGGCTAGAAGGCCCGTACAAAGAATTCTATCTTAGAACTCACATGTTCGTGTTCGTTCGTAAAGTCAATAAGTAGTATAAAAAGCTGGTCAACATGAGCTACATAGTTCAACATTTCAAAAATTTAAATTGGAAAACGAGAATGTGAGCTTATGCGACAACTCATACACAGTATATCGCCTAACGGGCCACAGACTCACCGCACTCATGTCGATGACAAACCACTGGCAAAAATATTAACGTCGACAACAGCATGACACCCAATTTTATCCGTAAGAATAAAATGTTACTCTGATATTTTTCCATACATGCAAATCCACAATTACAGCAATTAAGTTTTTACGTTACCCCTAACAAATGCTATTACAATCAAATTTGACTTTGTGTCTCTGGGCTTTAGCAAGCTCACAAAACAATTTTACAGCAAACACATAGCTTAAAATACCTGATTATTCAAAGAAACTAGGAAACACAAAGCAACTTCATTTATACATTGCTATGCAAACCACAGGCTACAGCTATGTTGCTGGAACGGACTACGAGGAAATTAAAAGAATTAAGAATGCAAAGAGTATAAGGCGATGTACACCAGTCATACAACATAATTCCAAAATACAATTCCCTGCAAGTGGCTTTTCAAATCCTAACATTTAAAAAATTAGAAAGCAATTTCTGAATTCAGAAAACTTACTATAAATTCTATTATCTAAACCATAACGACAGAAGGAGGAAAATTCCCAAATAGTCGTAATCAGAACCTCCGGGCTTGCAGTTGGAGAAAATTGCGCTAAAGTGCATTGATTAAAGACAGGGAAAGAAGTAGGCCCTACCACACTTACTCCAAGACCAACCTGGCCATCATCGCTCATGGTGCACACGAGGAGAAGGTGAGGGGGGACAGAAAAGGGGAATGGAAGGTGGGAGAGTGAAAACAGAACACCATCAGAGGGTTACAATGAGGAGGAAACAGCTCGAGACAAGTGTAGCAAGCAGCACCATTGGCGAATTAGTTCCATAAACTGTCACACCATATCACAGTCACTGCTGGCACTCGTATATACAAAAAGTGGTACAATTTCATGACAGTAATACTGTACATAATTTTTTAATACGTGTGTTTCAAGGACTGCGGAATCAAATTTAATAATTATACACTTAAGTATCCATATGTTTATTTGACTAGTTTTTATTGCTGTAGAGCTACTATGTTACAAGGTAACTTAAAAAAAATTAATGGATGATTTCATATTTCTAGATCTTGTAATTTATATTAACAGTAACTTTTACAGTTAATTTACTTCCACATTGAAGAAAGTAGGCTCAATAGTTGAGCAGCTAATTTCTTGTTTAATATTTGCGTAGTGGACATTTTTTCACATATTTCTATACAATTTAAATGAGACTTAAAAGAGAATTCAGAAAGCAATGCCTTAAAGTTGTGTGTTACATTCAGGATTTTTTTTTGTTTTTTTTTTTTTGTTCTAGTTAACCTAGTTCGACCAAACATTATTTCATTCAGTTATTATCTGTTAAATACTGTAATTATAAAATAAGCTGTGCTGCATGTAAGTTTGGATTTTTGTTTCAGCAAGGGAGTAATAAAAGCAAGAATAATCTTTAGTAAACAATTTTATTTCAGTATACTGTAGCAGTTGTATTGAAGGGGGTTAATATGTGCATGCGCAACTACTCAAATCTTTAATCATTTTTATGTCATCCATCCATGTGCCTATTTGCCAACATTTAGGATTAAGTGTGCAAATTTTTATTTACAACAGATATTATAAATTGTAGCATTATATTTTATGAAAATGTCTCATGTTTCATCTTTAAAGATAAGGTGCTGTCTTTTTTATTTTCAGACGCTTGGTTGTGTGGTAAAGAGGTTTGCTAAAGTATGTGACATCTGTGATGCGTCTCGTGGCAGCCTGTCATCGTACGCTTACATCCTCATGCTGATATTCTTTCTTCAACGTTCTAATCCTCCTGTGTTGCCAGTTTTACAAGAGGCAAGCTGTTTTTAATTTCTTTTTGTTTTCTAAGCTAAAGTTATTTCAACAGTTATAAATAATACAAGCTACAAAATCCAAAAATTAATTAAAAGTTGACATTGTACCTCAGGTTCAAAACCCAGAACTGACATGAGGTACTGCGAGCTTAGAAGAACTCCATAACCTTGTCATCTCCCTTGCCCCTAGTGATACTGGAATAGGGCAGCGCAGTGCACGTCGAGTGTGAAGAAGGGTGTGAATAATTGTGATGGTGGCATAAACAGTTAATTGAGTAAGAGATATCCTGACCATACATGTTTTGTCCCAGAAGTTGCACGGTTTATTGTTTACAGCCAAGGGTTGAGTTTTCTCTTTCAGGCAGCATGCACACACCTAAGTCAGTGTAAACAGCTAACAGGGTTGCATCCCTGGAATCCTCTACAGGGTTTTGTTTCACCACCTTAAGGGTGAGGCCTATATTTAATCAAAACTTTATTTCTAGAGTTTGTCCATGTGTACGAAGAGATTTAAGACTGCAATTACTTTCATGGAATTGCTTTATGTAATACAGTCAGCCCGCCTTATCCACGGTATTCTGTTCCAGGAAATCCGTGAGTAACGAAAACCACGTATATTCAAGACACCTAAATAACCTACATAAATCACCATATGCAATTTTTTTAAAATTTTTTATCGCTTACCTTAAATACTACTATATTTGTGCAAGTACAAATCTTCAATACATTCATGAAGTGCCCCGCAACATTTGAATATTGCAAAATTACATGTAACGTGTGCAGTGTGGCACGTGTTTCATACAGCTGCAGCCACACTGTGAAACGTGATGAAATGGCAACAGCGCGCGGCGAGCCAGGGGGTTGGGCACTGCTGATTTTGCAGCACTGCACGGCATAATGTGCCATACTATCTCTCTCTTTAGCCCACCCTTCACTACGGATGTGCACTGGACGGAGGAGTGTCTTCATAAGCGTTGATAACACTATTTCTCGCATGTAATGCTTACTTTGTCATTGTCAACCACACACACAAAATAACAGTGGAACAAGCACAACTACGGCTACATAGGCATGACTATTTTGCACTGTAAACACTTCTTGCTTATGTGACGTGCATTTAAATTATAGAAAAGAATAGGATTAATATTATTAACATTTTTATCGTAATTAGAGATGTTAACAATTTTGTTTTTAACATGGCATTGCTGATTACGCTACAATACGGCACCACTGATTAAAAATTAACTTGACTTTTTTTTTTTGTACTAACACTTGGTGTTATTTCTTGTGCATTAATTCATGATGTACGAATGATACACTTGTGGTTTTTCCCTACCTTTTGCCAACTTTACAACAGTCATGCATTTTTATTTTTTCATTCAGACTAAGAACTTTGATGTCTCTTCGGTTTAGAAGGATCACTACAGCCTTTCTTTTTAGAAGACCTTACGCTGCAGACCACGGAATCATATATAACCGCACACAGTACATGTACTTTAAGGCCATGCCCTACGTGCTCGGGATTAAAACGGGCAGGCAGCAATTTGGCAAACAAGACAATGTAATTAATTTTAAAAAAATTCTACGTGAAAGTGGTTTGCGGATGTGGAATGCTGGAAGTGTGTGGCGAGCGAGCGATAAGCAAGATGTATGTGAGTGAAATACAGCCACCTCCCGCATATTCAACACCGCATCGCTTCCTTGCCGCTCCCGCCAGCACCGCTCGCTTACCCCCCCCCCCCACTAACCTCGCGCACCTAGCACATGCCTAACAAAGCAGATACTCTCGTGCACGGCGAGTGGCGTTATAGTACAGTAGAACCCCGATTTAACAAAATGCCTCGGGACCCAAAAATGTTTACTCTAAATCAATGTTTCGTTAAATCCAACTGTATATATTTTTTACCCCTTCCCCTCCCCCCAAAAAAATTAAATCCTCGGGCATGTTTCATTGGAAATGGAGGTAATTTTAAGAAAGTATCATAGCCCACACAACAACAACATACCGCAGTTACCATCAATAGTTAAGCCGCGGCTGTAAAAGAAAAAAATTCGGCGAGAAAACTTTAAAAACTGCCAGTGGAACACTCATCGAGCGCGTGCCTGGTGTTATGCCGCCTTCCCGATCGCCACGCGACCACATGAATACATGAGAAGTGATGATAAACACCACAGAGTCATCTTTCTTTCCGTCTCTCTCCCACTCTTCCAAGATAATTTAGGAAATTTCCATAAATTATTTTGAAAGAAAGCAAAAGCAATGAAAACTGAAGTAAAAGTTCTCGAGATAACGGTAAAATAATAAATAAATACTCGCAGCGGTGGCCATTGTAACTTACAGGCCGCCACACTCTTGAAATATACCAGTTGCTGCTCGCTAAAAATACTTTGCACTCAAACGTTTTTTAGCATCAGCAAAAAATATTAATTACGTTAGTTAATTTGTTGTAAAAAGTCAGCATAAATAATATAATAACGTATTTCTCTTTATATATACGCTGGTTTTATCACGGGACACGACAGAAAATAGTCATGCTTGACACCACTGCATTCTATCGGTAAAAAAACTAATCGGTAATGCACGCTGCACGGTAGCGCATTCTGATGGAGACGTGAAGCACTATCTGTGAATTAGTACCCGTGCTGTCCGCTGCCGCACTGTGTGGACTGGGTATCTAGATGCTCTCGCTCGGCCGCGCACGCTCAGTTCAAAGTCACTCTTGCGACCAAAGTTTTCAACAAATTTTAACGATTTTTTTTCTCAACTGATGGTTTAATAATATATTCGGAGAAAAATAAAGATACTGCGGCCAGTAAACGTATTTTTAATAGACTTACACTACACTTTATATATTATATTATATCAGTTACTTAGTTATTTCATAAATTTTTGGTTATTTTTTGATAGTTCCTAAAAATCCTTTGTTAAATAGCTGTTTTTGTTATTCCCAAGTTCGTTAAATTGGGGCTCTGCTGTAATTTGTGCTACAAACTGGGTGTGGCGTGTGCAAAAATACAATTTATTAAAAATTTTATGTACAGTATATATTTAAAAATTTTCCCTACATTTTCCAATCACAGTTGGTGAAAACCATGAACACAAATTCTGCAGATAAGTTTTATTATCGTAAGCAAACTTGTCAGAGTGACACGGGCACTCCTGGTGGTTATTATTGTCAATGACCATTTAGTACGCAATTTTACTATCTGTATGTTAGACCTATACATAGTACGGTGGTCAACGTTTTCATTGATTTTTTTTTTTTTTTTTTTTTTATTTGTGGTTACAGCACAAGATTCCTTGCACCTCTCAATACAGTAAAACTCTTCAAGAAGTTCCTGCTTAGAAGTTTCATAATTAATAATTTTAAGTAATTTTTACAATGTCTTTGAACAGTACATAATTTGACCCATTCAAGAGGATTTTGTTGTTAATAAGTAAAAATTTTTCAGTCCTGTCAGAAACTTCTTTATAGTGTTTTGTTTTATATATATATATATATATATATATATATACACACACACACACAGACACACACACACACTCTCTCTCTCTCTCTCTCTCTATATATATATATATATATATATATATATATTAAGGGCCAGTTTCACAATGTCTGGTTATGTTTTGATTATCATCTGATTAAATTTTAAGTGGTGGTTTGCAGTGCTTTGTGTTTCTCGAGTTGTGGGTAACTTAAAACTGTTGTTTAAGTAGTGGTAACCAACGGTTAATTTAAACACAAGAAGAAGTTCCGGTTAATGAGTTAACCGGAACATTTAAATAATATGGCAGATTGTGTTTTTAAGCAACAATACATAACCCTTGTGATGAAAACATGGTTATGTGTTACAAAATCAGAAAAATTAATTGAATGTGAAGTTATATTAACGAAGTCTTCATTTCTTGAATTTGTATTGGATAATATTTTCTTTCGAAATGAGTGTGTCACTGCCAATACAGACGTTTCACAGCTAAGGTTATGGAAGCCCTAATTTTTTAAAGATGATGGTTGCTAACAAAACTCAATATCGGTATTCCGAAATTTCCGCCGATAGATGACAATTTTTGTCAATATATTTTATCTGCACAAATCTTTTTACTTACGTACTGTACTATTAAGAGAAACTTGCTTCATGTTGTGACATTGTCAATTAGCCTATTTACCTTAGGCTATAAAATGTATGTTGCTATTCTTTTCTGTTTTTGTCTTAAATGTTGAGAGGAAGAGGTTAGTTTTGGTTAGCTTACACAAAATCCCACGTATTTTCTGTAAAGAGACGTCAAAAAAGCGTAAAATTTTTGTTAGCACTTAAAGAAAATTAAACCATAGCACAACTTACATCTAAACAGTTTTTTTATTCAACGATTCACACATGAAAACAAAAAGCAGTAATTTTCAATACCTCATTATTAAAAAAAAAAAAAAATGTTATTACTGAAAAGAAATCGTCAATTAATATTTGGCTTCATTCATGAGAGGTTATGTTCACAGGATATAAATAACACGAACATAGAGAAAGTTCCTTGCAGTAATTTTACACAAATATAATCGAAAAATGCAAAGCAAAACTTGGCAAAATCATTAACGATGAAACAAAGTAGAAGTTTCACTACTAGTCTGCTTACTTTCGCCCATGTTTATTACGAATTTTGACTTTCTCATACAAATCTGTTGAAGTGAATTTCTGTGGCATCCAAAATTAAGCCTTGAAGAATTGCATACGCATTTCGCTATTCTTTTTTCGTGTCGATCTTATTACGTTTTTGTACCTCGCTTTTAAAATTTTGTCGGTACGTGGACACACGCACGAAAGAGTGTTTGAACTCGGCTGCAACTGTCTCCCAATATTCCTCTTCCTGTTTCCACGTCACTGCATCTGTTTTTTACATTTCACAATATGAAAACATTTTTAAATTATGGTAATTAGAAGTTCAATTTCAGAGGTAATAAAACTAATGGGACATGAATTTTTAACCTCTTTCGTTCATTGTTTACAAGCTAATGTTAACCGCGACTTAAAAACAATGATTCAACACCCAATCACAACGTGAAACGTCACTGCATGATTACCAAATTTACATTAACCAGCATTTAGCTAACGATAACATTTTTAAACGGGAGTAGTGTTTTTAGAAACACTATTGTTTTAACGAGTAGTTAAAAGTTTCGTTTCTATTTATCGTATAGTCAGCTAACCAATACTTTAAACAGACATTGTGAAACCAGCCTTATAGATTAAGATTTATGGAGACTTGGCTGCTGATGTTGACTCTTAAATATTTAATCAGTTTAATTAGTAATTTTCATAATTATGAAATTTATGAAGCAAAAGTAAGAAGTAAAAAGAAATTTTTCTAGAATAAACAAAAATTCCAGTCAGTTTTGTTAATGATTAAACAATAGATTTTTTCATTAGTGTATGTAATACATAATACCCAAGTAATCAGTCTCGAGGCCTACATTTGTTTCCAACTAAAATAGGATATTTCATTGAAATTTTTGTGCTAGCTAGAAAGTGGTTATGAGAAATAGAATAAAAGTATATAGGTTTACATGCACAAAGATAATGATATTTCTTAAACAATTACCTAATAAAAATGAATACCGTAATTCCACTGTCATATACACGTGTGTGTGTGTGCTCACATGCGTGGATACATGTGTGTATGTATGAACGTGTGTGTACACACGTGTGTTTGCATGTGTGCACATGCATGCATAAATGTGCACATGCATGAGTGCACATGCATGAGTGTGCATGCATGTGTAAATGTGCACATTCATGTGTGCATGCATGCTTGTGTGCGCACATGCATATGTGCATGTGTGTTAGTACCTATTTGCTTTAGATATGATACTTTGAAAGAAAACTATCTTTGCTTGTTCGGTTCCAGCTTTGTAAGCCACAAGAGTCTCAGTTCATGGTTGAGGAGTTTGATACCTACTTCTACTATGATCTCAGCCAGTTGGTAAGTTCCTGCATATGTACGAGTTCCAAGTTTCTAAATTGTCATTCGTTATTTGACACAGTGCAGAAAGAATGTACCTCTTTTTTTTTAATTAATAATACAGTTTTTATGGCTGTTTGGAGACCAGGTTTGTTGCTGTTCTCAAACATTTTCTTTAATTATTAGGTGTGTGCGAATATTCAAAATGTTGAATATTTTTTCAGGTAATAAATTTGTATTACTCAAATTCGAAAAACAAATACCAGATCCCCAAATTTCGAAGTTTCGAATTGTGAATTTTAAATAATTTCTTAAAATAATCTGAGCCAACTACAAGGCTGTTTCTATTTACATTTATGACTTACATAATGCAATGGATTTTACAGTTTTAGTGGATATTTAAAGGTTAAAATAAAAATAAAATATAAGGAAAATAACTTACATTCACTGATGTTTCCAACATGTGTGGCGTCACATTCGTAGCCATAGGTATACTGGCGCAGATACTTGTTTATCATCGTCTACTTAGCACTTGAAGCGTAGCGATATGCGCTAACGGAACATCTTGATATACCTATACAAGATGCAGCAGTGGTGTAGATCACTTTCTGAGAACTATAGGTTTGGACGCTAGCCTATCTACCTATGCTATTGCGTTGATCCCTTTATGTCTGAAAGTGCCACTAGCCATGGAGGTAGGAACAGTCAGGAGATGGCTTGCTATGAAGTAGTTGAAGCCAGATTTTTGGGTGTTCCATCATGGCACTGAGGCCTTTTTGAGGTTATGGACACTTGTGTTGGTGCACCTCTAAACAATACAAATTAGCGATGTAAGGAACAAAATTGATTAACAAAAAGTTGTTTGGACAAGGTACATCATTACAAACTTTTGAATTGTGATTGCCATAATGGGACACACAAAATGGCAGCTTCACTTAGCTCCCATACATTGCCATAGGCAGGGCCACCCCCTGCTACTAGCAAAGAAATGTTGTTTTAACAATGCAATGTTGCGTCTTACTACTAGTGCTCCTAGCAGATTGCAATATGAACTTGCTACTTGTAGTTCTATTAACAATGTTAAAACATCATAAAACATCATCAGTTTACAAGTGGCATTAATCAGTCTTTGGGGAGGGGGGGGGGTTAATTTTCAGCTCCCCAAGTGTTCAGACATGTTCCTCTATGATCTTGGTGTAGATCGTGCTGATGATGGTAGTGGCAGCGAAAGTTCAACATCTACCTAGTTACCTTGCACACATCTATGAAATGATGTTTAACTCTGTTGATTTACAGATAATTTTTGCTGCGGGGACGTTAATAATTCTTATTTTCTTTAAGTAAAGAAACGAAAAATATTGTGGATCCTTACCGATGTCTCAAAAAGTGGGATCACATATTAAAATGGCCAAAACGTAGGGAAACATAATTTTCAGCTGTTGGTGTAGTCTGCAATTCTTAATTTAACAGACAAATGTGCGGATCAAGGTATTCGTTCTGATGAAATGACAGTCATGCTAGAACTTTACGTACCGCTAATTTTGTGACCTTTTAAAAAATTTTTGTAAGTAAGCAAAGCAATGAATGAAATAGTTAATGCAAGTGTGCTATGGATGAAAGTTTTTTATTTCTAATATGTACTTTTATTTGATAATATAATTTGCCAGTTGAACATATTCAGAATTTCTATAGAACTATTCTATAAATGTTTCCAAATGTAAAACATGTAGGATGTTTCACTGTTATTTTACAAAAATTTGGCAGTTGGAAAAGTGATCAGTCTCTGTAAACATTAACATTACATTATTTCCTGCATACTAAGATCTAATTTTTCCTGGTATAGTAAATAATTTACTACATATACATTTTGCTACCAAAATTCTGTTGCAAGATTCTTCTAAAAATATTACAGAAAAGTACTTCTTTTTATCTTTACACACGTAGCCAAGAAGTAAACTAGATCAGCTGTATCATCTGTAGTAAGCACTTGTTTGCAAAAACAATTTTGTGAGTTTGATAAATATCATCTAATAAGAGTGAGAAGAAAAAGCAGTATATTGGTGTAAGAACATGTAGAAAGTAACAAAAAAATTGGTATATGTTTTAAGAATGTTCAAGGTTATAAAGTAAAAACTGCTAAATTTTGATGCTATTATTTTAAGTTAAGTGGATTTCTATTTCTCCTTGTATATGTAAGATTATGCACTGGTAAATGTATACCTAATTAAAAGCAACCTATTAGAAAATTATTTGAAGAAATTAGTATTACCGGTAGTTTGAAAACTATGTATTTTAAACACTAAAATCGCTATTCGCACACCCCTATTATTATTAGGTATTTTTGTAATATCCGGCAGACAGTTGATCAATTATACACTCATTAAGTTCATAACATTTGAACTCTTTCTCTGCAATAGGAAAACTGTAATGTAGCTGTTAGTTTGTAGCTTGTAAGATGCTGTGCTGCTGTGGTGAAATATTATTTCACATTCTCAGCTAACATTTGATATTTTTATAAGTCCTATGGTGATTGTTCAATAAAATGGTGAAATACCCCAATTAAAAGAAAGTGATTCCAAAATAAAAATGAAACAGTAAAAGCAGAATGATACTGTTTTAATAGACAGTGGCATCTCGTTATAACAACTGTATATGGCAGCAAAAAAAGGTCTTTCTAACAAATTGTTTTTATATCCAAATAATTCTACTGTACATGTATTATGGAAGGTTAACTAATTGTTGTTATATCCAAATAATTTTACATGTATTATGGAAGGTTGATTTCTCAAAAAGTTGTTGTTATAGAGCATATGTTGCTATAAACCATACCCTTTATAATGAACTTTCACTATATCTATGGAAAGAAAAAGCTTAACAAAGATTTAGTTTAACTTCCCTACGTAGTATGTACATCAATTTATACTGTACAAAAAAATTAGGTACAATATATTTACAACTATAAAAGACAAAAAAATTAAGTGTGCCATGCCAGGGATTTTTTTGCTGTAGTCTAAGTACAGTATAAATTAAATAAAATTTGATCTTCAGCTGCGTTACTTAGCTGGGATATTGTTGTTCCTTTTAAAACTTATGGGCTGATTGTGTGATGACTTTTGAATGTTGCAGCCATCAGTGTGGGAGCATTATGGCAAGAACAAAGCATCTGTAAGTGATTTGTGGTTGGGGTTCCTAGAGTTTTACTCAAAATTCGACTTCAATTTGAACGTGATTAGCATCCGCCAACTGAAACCAGTGCTGAGATTTGATAAGCGCTGGACCAATAAAGTGATGGCAATTGAAGATCCATTTGAACTTACACACAACTTAGGTGCAAGGTTGTCCAGAAAAAGTAAGTTGCACAAATTTTCTTTAAGGAAGTACAGTGGAATCTTTATCAATTATTTGTCAAGAGACTGACAAAAAATTTCACTACAGTGAGACCTCCAGTGGAAGTGATCTTTAAATGCAGGCAAATAGGAGATTGGATCACAGAATGTGTTCCATGGATATGTACATTCAATACTGTGTTTTATAGAATAAAAGACACACATTTTATATCCAAATTCACATTAAAAGCAAGTATGGCCAAATTAAAAAAAATATAGGCATTAAGGGATGCAAATGGGTAATAACACTTCATAAATTGGGAGTTGGAGAGAATAAAGTAGATAAGTTCAGTAAATGTGTAATAGTTAAAATTAGTACTGGTGATAGGCGAGGTACAGCTGTCAATTCTGCAAATAAAAATATGAAAACATAATATTACAAAGTAGTAAGGTAAAGGTACGATACTGACACACATTGTTTCGTAGCTTCTCGTACATATTTCAGCATGCCAGCATCAACCACTAAAAATATTCACTGTTTTGCTCCACGAAAATCCTTCCTCGCAACATTAGTCCTGCAGAATCTAACTTTCTGTTCATGCCAGCCTCTCATGGTAACATTTCATTTCATGACCCACCACTCTTTTCCCATTTTTCTCTGCATAAACAATCACCTTTTACTTAAAACCCACATTGTGCCTTGCATGCTTTCGCATGCTTTCTTCTCATTGGGGAAAAAAAAAAAAAAAAAAAAAAAAACTTCATTGCTCTTTAATATCTGCACTCTGTCTAAACAAACTTACAAAGCAAAGAGAACAAACACTGGATGCTCATTTATGCCTGCACTCGTAGCAACTGGCAACATTGCAGGGATTGTTTACTAGCAGTGCGCTCTGACCTGGCCAGACAGCTTGCTTGCAAGTGTCAAGATTGCACATATTCCATATGATGCACAGACACTTAAAACCTCATTAATGAAATAATGCATCAGCTACATGTTGTGTTAGTTAAATAGACACTTAAAACTGTTGGTACAACGATTATACAGTAAAAAACTGATAATTTGGGTTCAATACATGCAGGCCTGCCATTTTAACACATTCAATGCTGATAACGTCTGGAGGCGTCATGTCGATACCCTACCTCGGTGCTAATGACTGACGTCTTTAGACGTCCTTTGCAAGTAATGTTTACTACAAAGATATTTGTTCAGCACCATGGTTGGGTAAGTCTATATTACTTCAGCAGTGAATGTGTTAATGGATTTTATTTGTTTTAATGAATTTTTAAATGTTAAAATGGACAGACTGATAAAGATATTTACAGATATTTCTAACACCCGTTAAACTGCCTAAAAAACTGGTTTAAAGCCAGCAATTAAACAAAGTTGTGTTAATAGGACAATGGCGGGAAAGGCTGCTAGGCTACTAACTACAATTAAAACAGAAAGATTTGTGCACAAGTACTCACAGGATGGTACTCGCAGATAGAAACACACACACATAAGACGAACACATTTCTCCGCGGATGCACGGTCACAGCGTTTCGCAGACCACATCTGCTTCATCAGGTGAATGAAGGCACACTGAAGTCTATTGTCCAGCGTTGGTTGGTAATCGGTACACCTAGCGGCCAGGGGTCAAACTAAGGTGCAGCGGAAAGTTTGAAATGAGGGTTTGTTATCTGAGGTTAAGGCCAGGTGGCTGTCTGGATTTTGTGATGTATTGATGTGCCAGTTCCCAGCGTCTTAATTCTGCTTTGTTTTTGTTTTTCAACTGTGGTAGAGCCCTCACCACTCTGGTTGTATAACAGGAATCAAAGTTAGAGTTATGAAGTGCTGCATGTGCAGCAACTGGCTTCTCATGTGGATCAACCTCCTCTCCAGCTATGGCTTTTTTGGTGTCAGCTCTGTGGCCATTAATCCTCTGTCTGAGAGTGTGGTGATAGGCCGATATACTCTGCATTGCAGTGAGTGCACTGTAGCTGGTAGATGAGGTTTTCAGTTGCACAGTTGTAGCTTCCTGGTATGGGGTAGGTTTGGTTTGTCTGTCTGCTATTGAATGATGTGGAAGGTTGATGTATGTCACAGGAGCCGCAGTGTGGTTTATTACAAGGGTGAGAACCCCTGGGGGTGGTTCTATCATCCGATGTGGTAATTAATGGCTGGCAGTTTGGGACGAACCAGTTTGTTACGGAGGTTGGGGGGACGTTTGAATACCATCCTTGGTGGTTTAGTGAGCAAGTTTTGGGTGAGTGGTGAGGAGGCCAGGATTTTGTGCCCACAGTTCAGTATTGTTTTGAGTTTGTGCGGACCTTCGTGGTATGGGACAACCAGGGGGATTTCAGAATTGCCAAGCGTGGTTGAGTCGTCACTAGTTGTAGTGGCTCGCTGTATTTGTTCATGTACCAGTGATTTCGGGTAACCTCTGTTTATGAAGGCCTTGGCTATTTGGTAGCGAGGTTGTATGGCAGGGATTTCTTAGCGTGGTATGGGTGGTAGCTGTCAAAGTGGAGGTACTGCAGGCTATTGGTTGGTTTGGTATGGACAGTTGTTTCAATTTTTCCGTTGCGGAGAGTCAGTTCTACATCTAAAAATATTGCACGAGATTTTGAATAGTTCCAGGTGAATTTTAATGGGCTGTGGGAGTTGAGCTTGTTAAGAAATGTGAGAAGGCTGTCTTCGGTAGAGGTCCAGATCATGAAGATATTGTCTATGAATCTCATCAAACAGTGTGTGTGGATAGGCTGATGGCTCAGGAAATTATGTTCAAGTTTGCCCATGAATAGGTTGGCATAGAAAGGGGCCATCCGAGTGCCCATGGCAGTACCCTTGATTTGCAGGTAATGGTTGTTCTGGAATCTGAAGTTGTTATTATTTAAAATGAGTCTTGTCAATTCAACTAAGAAAGCTGTATAGGGTTTGCTGTTTTGGGGGTCTCCGGTTCAAATAATGTTCTATGGCAGATAGTCTTGATGTATGGGGGAAGTTGGTGCAGAGAGATGTTACATCAATGGTTACCAGGTAGGCATCATGGGATGGGATGTTCAGGTTT